>MNCI01033291.1:3880-44176 GCA_015680685.1 Gnetum montanum
TCATTTCTAGAAATTTGCAAGTAGATGAGAGGACTTCAAGGATTATCTCTTTTCCTAGAAAGGCTGCCATCCTTGATTCAATTAGATGTAATGTGGGTTAACATGACTGTGCAAATCTTGAAAGGTGCTTGATTTAAAGGGCTCTCAAAAGAAATGGATGCAAAGGATGAACGAGGTACAGGGTGATCAACAACATAAGTTAGTGAGGACTTGGTAAGGCTATTGGTTTGAAAGAATGATATTTTATAATGTCTAGATTTTAAACCACTCAAATGAGAAGCTAGTTGTAAGTTAAGAACCCTGGTAGGATTACCTTACTATGGTTGTGCAAGAATTTCAATGTAAATGGATGGAGCATGTGGTAATTGGGTTGATAATGGAGGAACATGTGTTGAAGGATGAGAAGGATGATAAGGGTATGAGGGTTTCCCTCTAGGAGATGGAGAATGAGTTTTGTAATACTCTAGAGGGTAGTAGTAATGCTAAAATGAAGTGTGACTAGAAGAGTTACACCAAAGACATGGGTTGCTAAACATAGTATCTATATAGGTTTGGCTATCTGTAAGGTTATTGCTACCTTGGTGGTGGCATGTCCTGTGACTACGGGTGCTGCCACTAATGGTACTATTCATATGATTGTGGTGGAGCTTCACTTGAATGATAAGCTTATTGTTGTTAGTGGAACTACCTTGGGTTGCCTTAAGAATAAGACAACCTTCTAGGTTCTTATCTTTGTGTCAATCTAGGATTTAGAGAAAACACCCTAGATTTCTATAAGCATGACATAATAGGAAGACATCCCTTTGAATGTTTATATTGGTAGATGTCACATCCACCATCATCATCTAATTATAACTCCATAATTTCTTCTACTACTATAGCTTTGCCCTTATCCCTTTGGTAGGTATATTCAGCTTCTTTTTTTCTTTTGCTATCGTGATCACTACCTTGTTCTTTGGATTCTACAATTTTTAGAGTAGTTTAAAAAATTTTATCCAAAGACTCTGAAATTTTGTCAAGCTTTGCTAAAATATCAAATAAATTTTTAAATTGGTAAGGTTTTTTGTTCCATCACTTCATCAAGTGATACCTCCCTCTCATTTTCATAGAATTGGACGTCCCTTTTTTTAATGGAAGGGTCCTAGTTATACCCTTTAGTACTTTTTCATTTTCTCAACTCACCTTCTTCTTTTGTAAGTTGCTTAATCAACCTTTTAATCTAATGAACTTTTAGTTTTGATAGTCTTCCTTGGGCATATACCCCAAGAGTTCTCCTCATTTTTTATTGTATCTCATCCATGATATGGTGAAGCTACTCCCATTGAGAATAACCATGCCTAGGACATCTATGCAAAAGGAAATAATAACTACCCATGGCTACATCTAAGGGTTCATGTGTTTCTTGTTAATAGCCTTGGATTTTCTTTCTCAAATTGAACACTCTAAAGTATGTTTAATATTTGTCATTGAATAGCTCAAAAATTGTACTCATATGCAAATTGATTCCAGCTTCAAGGAGCATTACCAATATTCTGCTTATTTTTCAAGTGTAATGAGGAATAGCTTAAGTTTCTGCCAATCATTTTCTATGTTTTTTAATGCACAAACATCATGAAAGGTTGAAAGATGGGTTTATGGATCTGAGTTATATCCAACCTCTTGATTCTACTATCTTTCACATGCTTGGCTAGAATTGTAACTACCTCTAGAATGTCTAGCATGCTTTGAGTTTCTAGCAAAGGCTCATCATCATCATAATTTTGATGATACTTATGATGTTATCTACTACCCCTTCATTCATCATGGGGCCTACGATCATTGTCCCATCATTCACCTTTATTATGGTTTTGTTCCATACAATTTCAATTAGATTTAGAGGAGGAATAAGAAGATGCAAATGAAGAGGATAAAGAGGGAGGAGAACTACCACCACCATGGTGTTTTCCACCTCCTCTTTTCTTGTCATAGCCATGATCATGAAGTTTAATATCATCATGATGCTTGCTTGAGCTCCTACCTTGCCTCCCACTTTTTCCTGAAGCTAGATTATTGACAGTGGACTACAGATTTAGGTTGAAGCTCCCTTCACTAAAGTCAAGAGGTGGAGAATCTTCATGTTGAGAACCCCCAGAGGGAGGATCCTCATTGTCATTTTGGTTCAGTAGGAACAAGGGGTTAGTGAATTGTTTCCCCTTCATAGCTTCATGGCACTTCTCCTAGTGTTGATCCCATTTGTGTTGTGTTTTTGTGGGATGGTAGTGCTAGTAGTCATGGTATTGAACAACATATTATCATGGAGATCCTAGATTCCCAACATTCTAAGAGTTTCAAGAAACATCATAGAAATAGATTGGGTAGGAGGTAATATAATGTTTTCATCCATATCTCTCCACTATAGCTATGCATCCTAATGCAAGATGAAAGTGAAACTAGGTACAAACTCATCTGGATGAGTGTACATCACTTTAAATTCTTGGGGTACTGGTGGTTTTGATTCATCATGCCTATGAGAAGAAGACATTTTAGATTAAATAAAACATTTAGTGTGGTTAAATTATTATTATAATAATAATTATTATTTTTGAATGATTATGACCTTAGGATTCATTCCAGTGATCTTAAATAATATTTATTCAGTCCTAGGTAGTGCACCTATGAAACTACAAGTCCCTAGCAATGGTGCCAATGATGAGTGGTGAGTAGATGCTACACCCAACCATACAAATTACTAAGTGTTCATGCATGATCTAGTAAAATTCCATGAACTTATAGCCTTCTAAGTACACTGGCCTCTAGGAAGTGAAACTAACTATTGTAATCATTATCTTCCTAGTTAGACTTGTGAAATGCAAAGGTATCATTAAGTGCAACTAAGGCATATGATTTTTATCATTTTTACATTTTATACTTTAAGTTGCCTAATTTTAAAGAATAATGTATAAAATAAAATAGTTAAATTACTAATTGAATGTAACTAGATACACTTAGCTAATCCTAATATAATCATCCATTCCCACTTGTTGTACATATCCTTAACATGTATAATGCTATTGGGTTACCAAATGTTAAGTGTTACTAAGATTACCAAGCACCAAGTGTATACTCGAAGTGGTTGTACTTATGTGCTTAATTAATCACTATTTAATCTATCTTAATTATTTAAAGCATTAAAGGAAGTTGCATAAAACATTATATGCATAAATAAACAATTAATCTATTTCAAAGTGCTACAATGTTTATCAGATTTCTCATCTTTATTATTGCACACATTGTTGTGCTCAGTTACAATAGTGCTTGAATAAAGATCTATACACTCTTTCACTCCTACTGTGGGTACTTAGAAAAATATTCTAACTTTCAAGAAACAATACTGCAAGAGCTCCACTACAACTATGACCAAAGATGCAATAAACATGGAGGGTGAGCATGTATTTATAGGCAGAAACAAACACTACCTTGATGAGGCCACATCAACATATTAAATCGCACATTGATGGGACCACATCAATGGGGTCACATTGATGGGGCTGCATCAATGAGGCCTTGTTAAAAAAAGCCAAGAAAACATGACTCATCATCAATGGAACTTAAGCAACAATAGAGCTCACCCATTTCTTGCTTGATGACCAATTTTTGGATATTTTTGAGGGAGTTGTTAGTAACTACATTATGGGAAAATTGGCATATCCTAGGCTACTTACCCTCCACAATGCCATGACTTCTTCTAAGCACATTAAGGAGGTGACCATTCAACATAATGACCCAAAATAAGTTAACTTCAACAACAAGGTAGTAAGAAAGGGTAAAACCTATAATAATGCAAGATAAATAGTATCATCAATAAATTAATTATCAATAGGTTCATGATCAAATAACGATGACAACAGGAATTCAAGCTCTAAGCTCAATAACAGTGTATAAAAGTCATCTAGTGAAGTACAAAGGATATCATTCAAGGATAAGTGCAAATATTACAAGTTCTTGATGATATATAGATAGCTCTATAACATTCTAATAAAATAGGTGTACATTATCCCAACATAGTTCTCAATGAAAATAAGGACATGATTCAAAAGCCTACCAAATTTGTTCATTGATCCTGCCTAATGGGTAGATAGAGACTCACTTATTGTGAAGTGGTATAATCCTAACAAGTTTTGTTTTTCCTATGAAGCTACAAGACATGATGCTAATGACTACAACACACTTAAAGATGATGTTCAAGCATTGGTGGAAAAGGAAGAAGCTATTTTCAACATGCCAATGTAGCCAAGTAATTAGAACATATAAATCTTCTAAGACATATTGAACACTCATTCAGGAAGGATATTTGCTTTCTTCATCAAGCCCAAAGGTAATTGATCCAAGACCTTCTTTATTATTAAAATGAGCTCAGCTCAATGTGATTCCATATCCTTGTCTCATGTTAATTTATCAAGGCCCAAAAAGCCCTTTGTTATTGAACTCCCTTAGAATGATTCCAACACATCCACTTCCTAGAAAATATGTAGAGCTTCACTAATCATTAACATAATGCCTCAATATGATAAAGATTTTCACACATTCAAATCCTTCTTTCAACTACCCATCATCTCCACCAAGGAATAGACTACCTTTTCCTATATCATCTTATCCTACAGATAGTCCTTATATTTTATCCTATGCTACATCTCCTCCATTATGCTCCTCCTAGTTTCCTAAGTTAGAAGAGCCTCTCTTACTTTCCAGTCCTATGTCATCCATTAGGATCCTTACTCAAGCCCAAAAGGAAATAATGAAAAATGAAAAATTGAAAGAGAAGGAATAGACAAACAAGTATCATATTCAAAGAAAAAAGATTTCATTCTAGGGCATATCACACAAAACTCCTCTTGCTCCTACTACTATGGAGTAGGTTCACTCCATAATTNATCTTGCTCCTACTACTATGGAGTAGGTTCACTCCATAATTAAATCACCTTTCAATACTAAATCTAGATATTATGCAAAGATAAAACTTATTTGCTAGAAAAAAATAAAACTAGCTATCTTTTATTATTTTAATTAGAAGACTATAATAGCATTCAAAAAACTCATAAAAGTCCAAATATTGTCACACTTAAATGATAATGTAGATCATGAGGCTATACAACCACATAATGGTTATTCTCAATGAAAGACACAACTAATAGAAATCTCTTCCACAACTTGAGACTAAGATCTTCCACTCATAAGTGAGATACAAGAGAATAGAATACATAACCCAACACACCACAAGCTATTCTTGGAGCTATAATCACCACTTCCACTCGCCCAATGTGCTTACCCACTCTCTCTTACGCCGCTCTCCACTCTCAATCGCTCTTTCTCTTAGTTATGGTGGTTCCAACAATGATGAATACATCATATTTATGTCAAACCTGAAGATAAGAATGTTGTAAACACTTCCTCAACTTAACATCATGTTTTTCATATATTTCCCAAGTCTTCTCACCTTTTCCCTAGCTATTTCTATCCTTTTTCATTATGTTCTAGTTGTTTCCCAAATGGGGATGGGTATTTTTGGAAGTTTTCCCATCTCTATAGATTATCTTTGACCTTTCTTAGATGTCTTCAAAAATCCCCTTTCTATTGGTTGTGACATCTAATAATTTTTCAAAATGTCTCATATGAAGTCAATATGTCTCAACAATAGTGGAGACATCTCACCTAAGATGTCTTAGGTTATTGTGAGACATCTCACTCAAGACATCAATATGAATTGTAAGATGTCTTAGTAACTTCCAAGCTCTACCAAGATGTTTCATGGACTTCTAAGATGTCTCTCTAACGTTTGAAAGACTACATAATCATGCACATAGGGAAGAACAAGGGAATTAGATGAGGTCTTCCTACACCGGCTCTCCAACCCTTCAACAAGTGAACTCAAGTGAAAAATGGAGTAGGGGTAGAAGTGATTCCCCACTTAACAAGTTTAACTTCATGGACATATATAACATCATCAATAGACTAATCCTCCAAATGGAGTAACTGCTCATGCCTTGTGAATCCTCAAGTGCTATAAGCTTTTCTTTTCTTAAGTATGATTGCCTTCCTCTACATTAAAGACTTGGACTAATCAATAGTGCCATTCAACTCATCAATGTTATCCAGTATGATCTTCTCATTAGCAGGTCCATGGTAGTAGACAAGATCTAAAATATTAAACACAAAGAAATACCAACATCATTTGGTAAATTAATCTCAAAAGCATTGTCATTAATTTTATTCCTAATTTTGAAAGGCCTTATCTTCTTGGCTTTCAATTTGGAGAAGTTAGCATATCTCAACCACTTCTTCTTCAACTACATCCAAACCAAGTGACCAACAACAAAATTAGACTTCCACTTACCCTCATTTCTCTTGAGGAGTTTCTCTTCAACCTTCTTATCAAGATTTGATTTTAATTATACATGGAGATCCCTCATCTCTTGCACAAAATCAACACTAAGTTGAGCTTCACCATCAAAGCTCTTCAAAGTGTCTAACATCTTTAGACAAAACTCATAGTTCATCTCAAATGGGCTTTTGCCAATAGCTTCATGAAAAGCATTATTATATGAAAACTCAGCATAGTACAACAAGTTTTTCCACCTAGTTTTCTATTCATCATGCATACATCTCAATATGTTTAGCAACGATTTATTCACCACCTATATTTGACCATCATATTGTGGATGATATGCACTAGAAAAATTCAACTTTATTCCTAAAATCTTCCAAAGGAACCTCCAAAAATGACTTGTGAACTTTTAGTTTCTATCACTAATACTATTCAAAGGAATACCATGCAACTTCGCAACATGTTGCAAAAATAAATTTGCATTATGTGAAGCATCACTCATCTTCTTGCATGAAATAAAATGTGTCATCTTGGAGAACTTGACCATAATAAAAAAATTGCATTGTTTCTTCTCTTGATCTTTGGAATACCACTCACAAAGTTTACTGACACACTTTTCCAAGAGAGGTTCCTATCGAGCATCACAATGGTGTAAGAAAAAGGCTTAAGTAGCTTTTTCAGAGTGGATGTCATTTGGTTGTTAACTAATTTGGACTTTCTCAATTGAGAAGAGGCTTAAAGAGATGATGTAGATCTCTTCTTCCTTGATTCTTGTGGCCTAGTGCTTAGTTCTACAACCTTAGTATGGATGGAACTTCTCTTCTCTAAATACTCATCAAGACTCCTCTTGCCTATAAGCAAAGGCATGTGATGAATGGGAAAACCTCATTGATGGATCAAAAAAGTGATGAGGTGAAGATTCCCAAAGATTCTATCCTTGGTGAGTAGACCCAACATGTCTCGACAAAGAATAGGATCCAAGTCCAAAGGATAACTAGTGAGAGGGTAATAAAGAACAAAAACTTGGGTTGTCAACAAATAGTTATAACCTCCTTTTATAGTAATATTGTATAAAACAATGAGAGAGAGGGTGGAAGCACCTAAAGCCATTTGACTCCTAAGAATTTTCCCACTACGCAGAGACATAGAATACCCAAACAAAGCATCACAAAATTCATCTTGAGAAATAAGAAGAAGATAATTCATGAAAATATTAGTCATAGAATAAATAGTAACCTTGTGAATAGTAGCACTAGATATCCAAAGAATTGCATTTACAATGTGAGGAGAAACTTCAATCAACATTGAAACATCACCTAGAAAATGCTTGTTGTAACTTGTAATCTTCACCACCCAACTTGAAGTAAGATCTTATTGTAAATGTGTGATTTATAGCCCATGAGATATAATCTTATGTACCTTAACTTTTTTGGTTGTAAAATGCTTCATAAGTTGCTACTACCTGAATTACAAAGCATAAAAAGTGATTTCATGTATATATTTGAGCTTGGAAAGGCTGAAAATGCCTTGGAGATTCCCATATTTAGCATTGTCATGCTTTTTTATGGTAGTATAGCTACAACTACGCTAGAACCACCTACTTCCAATATTGATGGTGTTGGGTTTCCCAACAATTGCTAATGTAGTTCTCACAAAACCCAATGTTGATATTGCAAGGCCAACATTGGTGGTGTTAGATTTTCAATTTCTCAGCAATTCCTAGCATAGCCATGTTAGATCTTTAGCAATATTCACATGGTTAGTGTACTCACCATATTTCCCAGAAAATTCCAATAATGTTAGTGTTGCTCTCCAAGGTCAGCATGGTTGAGGTGAAGCAAACATAGTCACAAAAAATCTATTTCCTATTTTTAGTATGTAGATGGGTTCTGATGGATTTGGTGTATCAAAACTTTCCATAAATGATCAACTATGCTAGAATAACAACCTACTAGACTTGCAATCAACATCAATCTATCAACAATCATGGTAGAAATTTGTAGCATGAAATCAACAACCTTTAAGCCTATAAAAGCCAAACCTAAACACATTATTTAGGTTCAAAAAATATTTTTGCTTTTTGAAGATTATTTTAACCCATACTACAATAGAAACCTTGAGCATTTAAAATTCATTTTGGTATTTTTAAGAATTCTAGGAAGTGATTGGGATATAATTGAGCATGAAAGACTCTCACTATAGTCCCATTACCACCAAAGTTAAACACCATTTTGCACATCATTAAAATCTAGAAGTTGCATATCTGAGCAAAATTCAGCAAGATGCTTTCAACGATTGGGGTTGGAAAGTACATGGATTTTTGACTTTAACTATAGAATACAACCTACTAGATCCAATAGGCTTTAAGCTTCATCTATACTCCAATAGGCTTTAAGCTTCTTGTGCATTTTGAGCACATAATCTATACTCCTTGAACTTTACACTTTTAGCATTTTTTCTATTTCAATAAAATTTTCAATTCATTTGTAGTGCAGAGTTGGTTTGAAGTTTAATTTTTTGGTTTTTTATTTTCTTTTGAATCTATAATTCCATTCATGTTTCCATTTCCATTTATATTCTCTAAGTTCTTAGGTGATCGACTAGACTATCTAGGATTCTTCAGATCTTATTTTTAGAGGCCCCTGGGATTTGAAGTTAAACTACTGCACCAAGGATTTTTAGTTCTTCTAGAGATTGAATTTTCTAGGTGCTACAATTTCTAGTTCTAGAAGGAGGACCTCTACCCTAATTCTTAGCAAAAAACCTATTCCAAAATTTTTGAAAACCTTCTCCAACCTTTCCAAATAACAAATATTTCACATTTTGAAATTAAAAACTTGCAAAAATTTAATAGTAAAACCAACCTTGGTATCCAAGTTCTTGTTCAAAATACCCAACATTTAATAGCTACTAGATTCTTTCAACCCAATGTAGTCCTCTAGATTTTTCCTATTAAAACCCGTGTTTGGAGTCTAAAGACTAGTGTATCCATCTTAAAACCTAGATATATCTAATGTGAAATTCTATAGGAAAAGCTAGCATAGATACTACCAAGACTCTAGCATAGTCCTTGGAAGATCAAAAGTTATCATACATGAATTTTCAAAAGTCAACATACATTCTCTAAGGTTGAAAAATTTCTAGCTTGGTTTTACCAAGTGAAAACCCATTTCCACCACCTACTTTAGCGTAGTTGGTTGGGGAACACACTAGTCTACTTCACACCATCCAACATGCACATTAGTGAAAAAGCTAGCGTAGTTGGTATTACCAACATGAAAACCATAACAGTATTTTTCTAAGTGTAGTATATACCATTTATATTGTAGTAATATCTTCAACTATTTTTTTCATTTATAGCCAACTACACCTTTGGACAATACCACTTATAGAAAATTTTACTAAAAATAGTAAAACATCAAATCAATATCCTTGATAATGCCTTATAGTAAGTCCATAGTTTTTCCCATTGACATGACAAACATGGCATCTAGTTAGGATGGAGTGAGGATCTATGACGCAAAATGCCTCATAGTGGCTAAGCATAGACAATCACTTAGGCAAAGAGGGCAAAGTCAAAATTTTGTTGTGCTCACCAAAGAACATTACAACTACATCTACACTATGATCTAAGCTAGTTTACTCATTCCACGCATAGAGGTTCAAGCCAAGTATGAGTACAAGTTAATTCATCATAATGGAAAAAACTATATATCCTTCCCTTATGATAAGATACCACTTAATTATGCCCATGCGAATATAATTTCTCAATTGATTGAGAGAGAGAAATGAAGTGAAAAACTTAGTCTAGAAGGCTAGCATGAAGAGCATGATGAGTTCAAGGTAGAGCCTAAACTTGACAATTTCATACAGAGCTTATTCTAAAAATTAGTCCCTCAAACTACTACATCCACTTTAGTTTTTCCTATCTCTTCCATGGAACATGCATTTCAACCATCATCTCTCATATATTTCATAATGTTTGAAACTATGCTAGTTATAGCAATGCATTTGGCACAACCTATGCCTCAAATAGGCTCCTTGTTTTCTTCCATGCCTTTTATCATGTAGCCTCAATTTTCACATCCCTCACTAGTGGTTCTCACCACTACTCATCCCTTCTATTGGCTAGTGGATCCCATAGTAGGACTACAAGTGACCCAGGGGACACATACACCATTTGTCCCCTTTGTGCATTAGGTGCCAACACAAAAATATTCTTCATTGTTTAACCCACCCATGACCACTATAAATTAGCCTCTCCATTCTATATGACATTCATCATGAGTGCACAAGCCTCTCAATTTACTTCTAAACCGTTCATACAAACATTGTAATCAACTAGAATGCCCCAAGTATTAGATCAAGCATTGAAAATGATCCAGGACTTGATGGAAGAGTTATAGAAACTTAAGGCTTCAAGAACCTAGATAGTAATGATAATGGATTTCTACTAGGATGATCTAATTAGTCCTATTAGTCCTATTTTCCCACCAATAACTCTTCCCCTAGGCATCCCCATTTCCTAATTCACTAAGTACAATGGTAAGGGTGACCCTAATGCCCACCTTATAACCTTCGATTTCAAGTGTTTGTTGCTACAAGCCTAACCAGATACAATATTACATATTTTTCCCATATCCCTTATCTAGAAATCCTTGAACTAGTACCATGTGCTACCAAGAGGATCCATATCTTAACTTGAAGACTTAAATTCATAGTTTGTTAACCATTTCAAGTACAACTTGAAATTCAACATGAATCTTGAATAACTAATGAAGGTTAAGCAGGGATTTCTTACGCCAATATGAAAGTTAATACAATGATAGAATGCTCTTCAACATGAGATTCTAGAATTAATGGCTAAGATTCACATCCTCGCTATATTCAAGGAGGTACTTAAAGACTTCATTAAGTCAAAACTATACTATTTAGATCGATAGTCAGTTAGCCAAGCCTTTTCCCAAACAAAGAACATAGAGGACATGACCAAGGCTAGTCATGACCCCTTCTATGTGGCATACAAAAATCAACACACATGGAAAGATAAGAATAAGGGGAGGGAAAATAATGCAACTATGGCCATATTGGCTAAAGATAAAAAGATGACCATATAGGGGCAAAAAAAGAATCAAACTAAGATCTTTGGTAATAAAAATAAATAATCAACATCTAAGGCCTCTACATCAATCACTACAAGCCTAAATTTAAACAAAAAGACTAGTCAAAGTATGCTAGGTTATTGTTGAAACCGTTGGAACTTCTTGATTAGTTGTTGAAGAGTGGAAGAATACAATACAAACAAATGACTAAAAATGCACTTCAGAGGCATGAAAAACTATGTGATATGGCAAAAAATCCAACTCTTGCAACCAAGAAGGACTTGTCCGTATCTAAGTACATCAAGCTTAACCATTTCTTCCACTACCATCAACTACTAGGTTATGATACCAAATTTTTTATAGTGCTAAAGGATAACTTGTAGAAGATGATAGACAAGGATGAACTAGTCCTTGATGTTTTCAAATAAGTCAAATCATAAAACCAATCCATGTATCACTACAAGGATCCATTTAATGCCAACAACACCCCATACACTATAGCATCATGTAATGTAAACAATGATTCTAGACTCATGTGAGAGTCATTCATGATTTAGGTATCTCCTTGCAACAACAATGGTCCTTCAACTTTGACTAGTTCAAGGTTCCATTTTTTTGTGAGGGTGATGAGTGGTAGAGGTACCCCTACACTCAACCATACGAAATGAGCATAGCACGTGTGATTTGGTCAAACTCCGTAGACGGAGTAGTTGTGGCACCTAGACAGTTATCCTTAGGTCGCAGTTCACTGTCTTTCCACCTGGACTAGTATTATATTTTTCACATATGGTTTAGTCCATATGAGGTGTATGATATGCTCCTAATTCTAATGCTACTCCTAAAGGCAGTGAAAAATAATATTAACTAAGTTACGCTAAGAGGAAAAGGGTAAGAGAATCTAATCTATCCTAAGTGCAATGAGAAATTGATTCCTTGATCAACCGTACACATCTTGGACCTCGTGCATGACTACCACTAAGATTACCAAGTGTAGAGCCTAGGTATGACAATGGGATTACCAAGCATAGATCCCATATATGCCACTGGGTTACCAAGTGTAGATCCTAGGTACACCACTGGGCTACCAAGCAGTCACACTTAAATGCTCGTAATCAAGTCGTACTCGTTCCGCAATCTAGGAGTTTAAGGGTGAGAGAGAAAGTAGTAAATAACATTAAAGAAATAAACAAACAAACAAATAATAAAGTGAATGCTACAATGATGAAATAATCTAAATCTTTATTGTCGGTCATGTGCATGTCCAAGTACGACACACTTGAATAAAGACACCGTACAACTACATTCACCACACTGTGGGTAGACACGGAAAAATAATATAACTATGGAGGGATCAAACTGCCAGAGCTTTGCTATAGAACTAAACTATTTCCTGTAAAAGGGGGAGCCGTGTCTTATTTATAGATATGGTGGCGAACTGCAATATCGCGTATGCGATATCGTAGGGAAGACGGGATATCGTGGTGGATGAGATATCGCGTACGCGATATCGCGGCCTATGCCAAACACGTCTCATTATACCCCCACGACTGAATAAAAACTTGTCCTTGAGTTAAAAAGAGAACAATTTCCATTGATTAAACAGTGGATAGGTATGGGATTATTAACTAGGAAAAGAAATAAAATAATGTCATAGTGTGGGAAGACACAACATAGAGAAAAAATACTACAAATAAAAAAATGTGGAACTCATGTAGTTCCTAGTGGCAGTGGCTGCTCCATGGGTGCTTTCCCTTTGTCTTGTGCTCCAGACTTTGAAACTTGATGGAGTTGAAGTATGGCCTGGATTTTCTCCTCTTTGGTCTAAGGGTCTTGTGCTATCCATGCTAATGTTCTAATGTTTGATGGAGTTGGCATTTTCCACAGATAGGGTAGTTGCAGAAACATCTGATTAGCCTTGAGATACCATGCCACGAACACCTGTCATTCCTCTTCATAGGCTCTGGCTTTATATTTTTATTCATGAAGATCTGTTAGCTGTCGAGCCAAGTCAATTGCTACATCTTTCTATCCTTGGTAGCTTTCTTTTACCATTGCAAGTTCAGAATTTGCGACATCTAGTTTCTCAGCCAACTTCTTGCGCTCTGCAAATTCTGCTTCATATTTGATGTGGGTGGAAGCTACCTGCTACTCGAGCTCTAACCTCAGGCATCTTGCTATTAACATGGCCAGGTTGGCATATCTAAGGTTTTCCAACAACATGTATTCGGTCTAGTCCTAGATTTGCAGGTCCCAGTTCTTAACTTTTGCTTGGTGGGCAAAGGCATAAGTGTCCAATATGGCCCTCCAATCAGTTTGCTGAGCACTAATGTTGTTGATTTGAGCCTTGGACATATGAATCTCCTTATCCAGGATTTTTTTGTACATCCCCACCTGATCATGGAAATGCTCCTTCAGCTGCTCGTGTCGTTTATCGTCATTCTGCCACGCGCTTATCTTGATGGCTGATTTTTGGTGAATAGCATGTACCTCCTCCATTGAGAGGGTTTGGTTCTCTCTGGCTAAATAGTTAACATCTCGGTTGACCCAAACAAACTGTTCTCGTAGCTGATGAAAGTGTTCATTGAGAACATTCTTTTGTTTCTTCACAGAAGTCAACCAAAGGTTATTTGCAACCAACTACTTATTCTCTTCTTCTAAGGCCTTGAGTGCCTTAATATGCACATGAGTTTGCATCCTTGCTATGGAGGCATCCCAAGTGGCTGTCTCCTTTTCTCCTACCACCTTCTTATTTTCTACGATTAGTTTTGTTAATTTCTCGATCCTAAAATTTTCCAGCTGGTTTATAGGAATGAATTGCAAAGGATCCCACAATGCTACTTGTAGGGCTATGAGCTATTCTTGTAGTATTTGCACATCTGCTTCAGCATGCTCTACCCTTGCTTTGAATATGACCAACTTTTCCTTTATGAAAATGAGGTTTGATTAGATTGCTATTACATCCTAGGGAATGTCAAACAAAGACGTTAGAACTTGTCCTATTTGTAGCAATCGATCTAGTGCATCCTCATGTTCCGCAGGAGTCATTGAGGTTCCAACAAGATTTTGAGCATCCTGTGCTCCTGAAAGATCTTCCAATGGCACAAAAGGTACAATAAAGGATTCCTTGATGTGGCCAGCAACCACTTCAGTAGCTCCCATGACATCCTAGTGTTGCATGAACACCACAGTGGCCCCTTCACCAGTCTCTAACTGTACTTGGAAAGATGCTACGTTTCTAGAGATCTGTTGTGATCATCTACTTTCCCCTCCTCCTATTTGAATTTTTAATTTGTCCCTTGTGCGATCTAATAGAATAGTAGGCTAGTAGGCATCATCAATGACGTGGAAGAGGTTTGCATCATCATGACTTCCCCAATTAACTATCTTGGTGATGGCCCTAAGATGGCTCATCGACGGTCTGTAGTCTTGTGGTAGCAGTGGCTAATCCTAGCCTCTACTAGGTCCTGCTTCTTATTGTTGGCTAGAACCTATGGCTGGAGGTTGACTGGGTCCTGCAAGTTGAGTTGCCGGTGATCCAATCATCTGTTCTTCTTCTTCATCAGGTCCCAGCTCTTCGCCAATGCTCTTTCTTGGAGCTGGCACCTTTAATAACTCAGCATAAGAAGCATTCTAGGACTTTTGGAGGACGTCATTTGTGTATCTCCAAATACCAGCCGATCGGCATAGTTTTCTGATAAGACAAGGGAAAGGTAGCACCATCTTCCCTGACTACCATTCTTCAAATCACCTTAGGATCTCCATCAAATATAGATGGGGTAGGTTAGCGTTAACCATTCCCATCAACACTGCACATCCTCTTGCCGCATACGTCGATATTCTTTTCAAACCTTTTGTGGGGAAGAGCTGATAGGTTCCAATTTTGAAATAAACCCACTCTTCTATTGACAACTCACCAAAAGCTTTATCTCTGCCATAAGCCTTCTCTACCAAACCCTTTTGCACATTAGGGTCCGATCGGGTAGATAACCGAGCAACATGGGGGCCTAAATTTAGAAGGTTTAACACTTTCAAAATCACCTACATAGAAAAGTCTACTATCACACCACAAATGCTAACCATGGTGCCTTGCTCCTTATTGTGCCAGAACTGGTACGTTTCACCAAAGTACCAGGCACCACATTCAAAGAGGACAGGCCATAAGGGATACCCTTTAACATGATCCCTAACAGCCTCAGGAGCAAACTCTATAAAATATTTGAAGTTTAGCTCCACACTCACCACAACAACTATGGACTTCATATGGATAGCCTGAACACACTCCAGGGGCAATGTGAGTTGTTGTCCTAGTTCAGGTGCAATAGTAGCTCCTCTTTCTGCCTACCCAGACCATCTTGTAGGAGGTTCTTCTTGATGGATGCTGACTAATTACACATCGTATTCTGCATGTTGTTCAGCAGGGACCCGTCTTCCACCTCTCTGAGGTTGTTTCGCTTCACCTTGAACAGGACCATCTTGCTACGCATGTTTCGGGGCCATCTGTAATCACATGGGCCAAACGTTAGTAAGGTTGTTTTTAAAGTCAAGTTATACCTTACTACATGCCTTTAATTAAAGATCTTATGTTATCCTATGATCGTGCCCGAAAATTATAATAATGGATCCTATGACTTAGGTGGATTTTATTTTAATCTCCAAGTGTACCTAAGGTCATATGATTTTTGGCATAATTTTTCTAAGTGTTAATGTTAATTAACCTAATTGATGTCCTTTTGGCGATGATAAATTTCAAAAAAGTTAGGCACTTTTCGATAAGTGTCTCTCCCCCATGACTAAACTGAACACTCTGGGTTCAAGTAGGTTCAAATGGAATTAAAATCGGAGCACCAGTGAGCATGATATTAGTGAAAAAGCAAGGGTCACGCAATGGCAAGTCGTAGAGAAATATTTCAAAAATTCCCCCCACGTAAATGTCAAAATGATGCTAAGTGTTGCGGTGGGGGTTCCTATTTATAAGTAAATAGGACACGATATTGCGTACGGTACATCATGTACATGATATCTTAACCCCACAAATGTGAGACATGAAAATACCAAATTTTTAATGATTTTTCTTGAAATTAATTAACTATTGAGGACATTAGCAAGTATTAATATATTCAAGGGTAATTTCATCAAATTGAAAGGCACTCTTAATGATAATGATGTGAATTGGAGCAATAAAAATTTGGCGGTTACGAAAAAAGGGAATGTAATTGTACATTGGAACATTTAAATAATAGAGGGATAATAATGGGGAAAGAGAATTATTAAAAGTTAAGCTGAGGGTAAGAAATTGTGTGTTTGAACTAGAGAATTAGTGAAGATTACAATAAAATTACAGAAGAAGGTCCTCCCCAAAGTAGGTTTCAACCTATAATGCCCTTGTGTAACCACACTTAAAGTGTCTGTGGGCACTACAAGGGTTAATTGTAATCCGCACTAACTCCACAAAACACACACATGTAAATATCACCGAAATGAGATGAAAATTCTATGCTATATGGGACACGAGCTACAATTACACGAATAGTGAGATGATACGAAGTAGAGAAAGGAATCATAGAGATTGAGACATGAGGTAACTGACCTAGGGCACAATGAATCCTAGATGTAAAGTGTGATTAATGTGTCATTATCACATCATTCCAAGATCAGTACCAAGTCCTTCCTTCTAAACAGTGACCTTTCGTTGTTTCATCCCATGATGAGCAACTATGAGAGTACCAAAACAACAAGGCATACGATCACTTGGCATTTAGTACAAGGGAGGAGTGATTTTTGTTTTATGGCACTTCCTTTTTCTTTTCTCTTTCTTCTTCACTTTTTCTCTTTTTTTTCACTTTACTGAATCTAGGGAAATTTCCAACCTTTAGGCATGGGTGCATGTCTTTCCAGTGGGACCCCCTAGAACAGCATTTGATTTTTGAGTGCCCTTTTGATTACTCTTACTCCTATTTTTCATTAGATCTACAAGGATCTTAGTACA
This sequence comes from Gnetum montanum, assembly GCA_015680685.1. Taxonomy (NCBI): domain Eukaryota; kingdom Viridiplantae; phylum Streptophyta; class Gnetopsida; order Gnetales; family Gnetaceae; genus Gnetum; species Gnetum montanum. Next base: position 21,330 of record MNCI01033291.1, read on the forward strand.
ACCATATTGCATGATAACTCCCACAGAGGTCACCAAAGAGAATCCACAAGTCCCCTTGATGTCACACCCTAATCATTCCCTCTTGGTCCATCCTTCTTCATTCTGGGTACAATGAACACAAAATTAATTTTAAGTTTTAGAAATTTCAAGAATATCACTGTACCCATGAACAGAACCTCTTTATTTATAGAGTGGATGAGTGGATGTAGTGGGCTCACTGTTTCAAATAATTGATCACTCATGACTTAATAACATAAAACACACCTCAACCAATGATCCACATGAGTGTTTTATTCGTAGATGAGATTACTTACAAAAACGTAAAAATACAAACACACAAAAAGATAAAAAAGGTAAAAAGATAAAACAGAAAGTTGAAAAATGAAAAACTGGAAAACAAAAAGTTGTAAAATTAAAGAAAATGAAAAATATTTATTAATCCTGCTTGTTATTGAAATGGGGGATATCCCCCATAACTAAATGGTTGAGTATGGCAAGGATTAATAAATGGGAAATAAGGATTCTTGCATGTTGGAAGTATTGGGACTAGTCTATACTTATCACCTTATACTTATCACCTTGGATTTCAGATACTTCATAATAAGCATAGTGGGGCACTTCATACAATGTAGTTCCCGGATAACGAGTTGACCCACCATGATATTTGTGACCATTAGATGGTATGCAAGGATTGGGCTGATGCCTCCCATGGTTGTGTTCATTGGGCTGTATGGTTGTTGGAGTGTAAGTTGGTGGCCCTGATGAAGTTACATGAGGCGTTGGGTTTGAAGGTAAGGGTGCACCATAGTGTGGGACTTGTGCTGGGTTGGAAAATGTAGTGGCCTCAAAGTTATGTTGTCCCTTCCTATGGTCGTGTTTAAAGAAAGGATTCTTTTGATGTTGAGGAGGCTCTTCACTACTATTAGTAGCAGTAGCACAAGCATTGTTCGTGGGTTGCGGTGGTAAAAACACCTTAGGAATAGTTGGTGGCATTGTGGAAGGAGGGAAAAGATGAGAATGTTGAAAGTTAGGAGGAGTATAAGATGCATAAGGTGGTGGTTTTGTGGGAGGTATGGGTTGATAGTATTGTGGAGAATAGTATTGTGGTGAGATAGGGTATGGTGGCCCAAATGGAGAAACAAGATGCTAGACATGATAAGCATGTGGATTCAGAAAATGTGAAGGGTGCCTCTAGTCTAAGGGTGGATTCCCCCATGACTGGGGTTGTTGCCACTATGATCTAACATAGTATCTCTATATGAACTTTGGATGTCATATGTTTCCCTAATGCTCATGTAGATGTAACAATATTGGGCATTGGCCCTTGGGGTGATCGTATAGGCATATGTTGCATTCATACATATGATTGGTAGTTAAGAACTTATTCCCTTCATTATTTTCTTCTGAATGTCTACTATTTTGTCCTACTTCTTGGGTTGTCAAAACTCTATCTCCAATGGTGGTGATATATTCTCCACACTTTTGATACATCCATTTCAACATCGTATTGATATTTGCCTCGGCTTCTTCTAATGATTGTTGTGCTGGAAAAAATGATGTTTCCACCTTGAGATTTGTTGATTTCTCCTTTTTATGATCATGTATGTTTGTTAAGTTGAAATTTTGGTCCCGTTGATGTTTTTCAACATTCTCCCATCTAGCTAATTCTCCTTCTTCTTTTGCTACCCACTGAATAAGCTCTTGGACTTGATGGGTTCATAGGTTGTATAGTTGACCTCAGGCATACATTCCTAAGGTCTCTCTTGTTTCATTACGGAGCCCATTAATGATATGGTACATTAGCCTTTCCTTGGAAAACCCATGGCTTGGATAGTTATTTAATAGTGCATAATATCTTTCTAAGGCCATGTCCAAGGGTTCATGTTTTTCTTGTCTCCACTCTTGGATTTTCTTCCTCAAGGCTGACACTCGTGCGTAGGTTTGGCATTTTTCGTTAAAGACCTCTAACATTGTTGACCAGCATCATATTGAATTTGGTTTTAACGATCGATACCATACTTTAGCTTGGTCAATGAGTGTCATGGAAAAGAGCCTAAGCTTTTGCCAACCACTATCAATGTTATTCCATGTACAGGCATCATAGAAGGCTAGTAAGTATTGATGTAGATCTAAGTCATAGCCTTTTGAAAATGTAGGAAAGTTGTTTAAATTGAATCTGGGTAGTCGGCTCTCTTTACGATGCCTACGTGAGCTTTGAATAGCCTCTTGTATTTGCATTAAGCTTGTAGTAGCCAGTGGGGGTTCATCGTCATTGGGTAAGTTAGGCTTTCGTGCATTGTGATGACATTGTTTTTGTTCATGCTTATAAGAAACTCCCACTTCAAGTTGTATACTCCAATCTTCATCATCATATAGCTCATTGGTTCTCCAATGAACTTCCTCACTAAGTGTGGCATTATTATCATCTTGTAGGAGAGACATTGATGTGAAAATGTGTGTGAATTTAGGTGTCACTTTTAATAATTATTTCTTCTTTCTAAGAGATGTATCGTTAAGTTCTTTATAGTGACCTTGAATGATATAACTAATCTAGATAACTAGCACCATATCCAAAAATGGTGCCAATGATGAGTGGTAGAGGTACCCCTACACTCAACCATACAAAACGAACGTAGCACGCGTGATCCGGTCGAACTCCGCAGATGGACTAGTTGTGGCCCCTAGACAGTTATCCTTAGGTAGTAGTTCATTGTCTTCCCACCTAGACTAGTATTATATTTTTCACGTATGGTTTAGTCCAAATGAGGTGTATGATATGTTCCTAATTCTAATGCTACTCTTGAAGGCAGTGAAAAATAATATTAACTAAGCTAAGCTAGGAGGAAAAGGGTAAGAGAATCTAATCTAGCCTAAGTGCGACAAGAAATCGATTCCTTGATCAACCATACATATCTTGGACCTCATGCATGACTACCACTGGGATTACCAAGTGTAGAGCCTAGGTACACCACTGGGATTACCAAGCACAGATCCCAGATATGCCACTAGCTTACCAAGCGTAGATCCTAGCTACACCACTGGGCTACTAAGTAGTCACACTAAAATGCTCATATCAAGTTGTACTCATTCCGCAATCTAGGAGTTTAAGGGTGAGAGAGAAAATAGTAAATAAAATTAAAGAAATAAAGAAACAAACAAATGATAAAGTGAATTCTGCAATGATGAAGTAATCTCGATCTTTATTGTCGGTCATGTGCGTGTCCAAGTACGGCACACTCAAATAAAGACATCGTACAACTACATTCACCACATTGCGGGTAGACATGAAAAAATAATCTAACTCTGGAGGGATCAAAATACTAGAGCTTTGCTATAGTACTAAACTATTTCCTGTACAAGGGGGAGCCACGTCTTATTTATAGATATGGTGGAGAACCATGATATCGTGTACGCGATATCGTAGGGAAGATGCTATATCGCGTACACGATATCGTGGCCTATGCAAAATGAGTCTCATCAGAGGGTTTCATAATGTATGCCTCCCAAGGAGTCTTTTGTGATTAAGGTGCCTCCTCCCATTACAATCAAACCTCCTCTTAAAAATGAACAACATCCTCCCATAGTGGCCAATGTAATGGTTTCTTCACAATGAACCAACAACAACAAGAAATCCTAGAGCAAACAATGCAAGAAGACCATGTTGAATAGTAGGAACAATGACAACAAGTAGGCCAAGGCATGAAAGGAAGAGGGCCTATTGAAGCCAACTCCTATCTCCTTTCTTTCAATGAGCTCTAATGCTCAAGCTACTTAAACTAGTCAATCATAGAAGAATTCCAAGCTATAGGGGAAGGAAAAGGAATCCAAAACACAACTACTAAAGCATGAAGTTTGCATTTTATTCACCTCAATTAGCTTTTTGTTTTTTGTTTCCAATGCTATAACTAGTTCCCATAAGACTACATTGTAATGTTGGGTTTTCCATAAATTTTTAGCACATGAAAAAGCATATTCAATGGTACTTTCATGCAACTTTCATAAAAAATTCTCCACATCCAATGGTAAGCTAGGTAGGGAATCAATCTCAATGGGGCAATTAGGATCCCATATAAGCTTAGGCACTAAAAACAACACAAAAAAACATATGTGAAAATAAAGTAACCAAACAAAAAAGAAACAAAAAATAACAAAGTAACTAAAACAATGCAACTATAAAACAAAAAAAAAAGTTCAAGATAAGATAAGTTCTTACCAAAATTGGGAGCAACTTGTTGCAATCTATCAATCATGTCCTTAGCCATCCCCCACATGAATTCCTTCTTATCAAGGGTGTCCACCCATGTCTTCATGTGAAACATGGAGGTTGAGGTAGTGGGTTAAGTCTTAGAAACTATGGCAAGTATAACAATAAAAAAATAGTTAATACCAAGCTTAAACTAAAAGAATAGAACTCAAACATATGAAGAAAAAGGCATACATACTGGAAGCATCATCTAGGATGATGACAAGGGGTTTACTTAGCAATTAGGGATCAAATATAGCATAAAGGAATCCAATGGGACATTGGATAACCCCTCATCCTATTGGTGTTGTAGGAGGTCCTCCTATAGGCATTTTTACACTACCTTCGCTATTGTTTCTTGGGTTGCTAACTCTTGTTGCTTTCCTACAAGAATAATAAGAGAAAAATGTAATATAAGTTAGCATATCTTGTTTAGAAAAATAAATAATATGGACCTATAACATAAAACATAATAATGCAAAACAACTAAAATAAAACAAAACTAAAACATACTTGTAACCACATCACATGGTTGGCCAAGTCTAATAATGAATCTTCTCTTGGAGGGTTGTTTGATCATTAGTGTTGCTTCTTCAACCATGGGCCTTTTCAATTTCACTTTTGCTACACCTTTAGCTTCAGCATGTAATGCATTGGCCTTTTCAATGTTTCTACCCTCAACATAGGGCTCAACCCTCATGCTATAAGGGAAAGCATAATGCCTACCACTAAGTCCCTTAGTGGTAACATATAGTGATCCCCCAACATCCTTTAGTTGGTTTTAATACTACATGGAGGCATAAACATGTTTCATCCATGGCTTGGAGAGTTAGAATGGATCTTATCTTATCCATTTTCCATCCTTCCTCACCACCATGAACTCCATGAATATCCTTAGATATGATGCAAAGAATGCATAATGCATGTGATATTTCATCTTGAGGTTGTTATAGAGTTTAAGGATCTCTCCATGTAGCTTGGAAGCCAAGTGAGTAGCTTAGTTAAGTTGAGCATCCTTTGAAAGGACCTTCTTCATGGTCAATGCCTATTCAACACCCATGATCTTAACCTATGACAACAACCTAAGTAATGCTTGGGAGTGAAATAAGAGATATGCCTCTCTAGCCTCTTCAAACTTGAACTAGTTAAGAGACAATCCCTTGTAACCATGATGAGTTTCCAACTACTCTTCATCATCTCTTGATGGTCCATCTCTTTACCTACTTTAGTGAATCTTTAGGCCCTCACAAGTAATGCCAAAGAAGTCATTGAATGTGGACTCATTGATGGCTAGGGTGATAGGCATACTATGAACATAGGTGATGAACTTCTTCAACCTTTTATCAAAGGAGTTAATGATGTTCACCATCTTAGGAATTGGGATGGTTGGGTTAGGAGCCATGAAGAGATCAAGCAAACCTACATTAGCAATGTTTACTCAAATGTTTATGGGCATCCTACTAGCCAGCCACTACTATGTCAAATCCACTTCACTATACTTGAGGATGAGAGTCTCTTTAAAGCTTCATGAAATGACCAATGTAATAGTGAAAGAGGTGCTAGCCCCTACAATACAACAAGAGGCCAATTAGTTTAGGTTTGGGCACATTGTGTAAAATAAAAATATAAACAAGTATAAATAGTTAAAACCAAGTACAACTAATCAAAGCCAATAAAATATTTACAAACTTAAAGCCTAAAGGACCTATAACCATGGAACCATGAAAACATTAACATAAAAACAAAAAAAAACAAAAAATAATTTTTACCTTTCTTGCTAGAAGAAGATAACATGGGGGCCTCAATGGGTATGCAGGTAAGATCTGATTTTTTTCACCAATCATTTGTTGTTCCATTGGGTATGCACCTTTTGTAGGCATTGGAATAACGCATGGTGTACTTTCCCAAGTTACCTTTGAGTTGCTCCACCACTACAAGCCTTACTATGGGACTTTTTACAAACACTCCAATGCTAGTTGAGGCAAGGGTAGGAGTTGATCACTTTTGATAAACCCTTTGTCATCCATCCTACACCTACAAACATACCAATTCAAGCAAAGAAAACCATTAGAACAAAGTGACATAATAAAACTAATAATTAAGATAAGCAAACAGGAAAACTTAAAGCCATGCTTATTAAAACACCATAAAATTCCAAGGCACTCTTGCTTCACCAGGGTCTTGGAAATGAGGCAAACATTTCCACAAGTGTAGCCTCATGAAAGTTTGGTAGAAAACGAATGCTCTGAGTTTAGACTATTCAGTTTGGCCAGTTTTCTACATCTAGAGTTGACAAGCCCAATGGACTCTCTAGCCTACCCACCTGGGTGATTCACACGATTGACAGTCTATTTAGAAACCATGTGTGGAGTTGTCGGCAGTGCTCAAGATGGGAAAAATAGTTCAGCAAGCTTTCTAGTGGAGAATTCTGCTATGCTACGCCACACTGGGCAACATAGCAGGCCTTTGAAAAATCAAATAAATGTCTGAATGCAAGTTTTACCAAGATGTTCATGCAAGGTAAAATCAAGAATCAGTCAATACTAAGTGCTACTCTATGCTACACTACATAGCGTAGCATAGCATAGCAAAGGAAGAACAAGTAGAACTTTTCCCATCGTAGTTTTAACAAAAATGCAAGTTACATCAACTACTACACTATGCTATGCTACATAGCATAGCATAGCGTAGTAAAGAATGCATATCCACAAAATACTTCAAAAGTTAACCTGATGTGCACCTAGGCTTGCAACAAATGCAGTTGACTTTAATTCAAATTCCTTTTTAAACTTGTGGCCATGCTGTGCTACACTACATAGTGTAGCACAGGATAGCAAGTAGGTACGCTATGCTAATGTGCTATGCTACATAGTGTAGCATAGCGTAGAAAATAGCTACACTATAGTGTACTTCATCTCTTTCTTGGATTGTTTTCACACTTAACTCTAGCATCTCCAGTTTCGACAACATGATTGCAGAGTAGTAGGTTCATAATTGACTTTTCATGCCCATGCAATATGAGCATCTCAACATCTCATGGGTCTAGGGCATGTGTCATTTAGGCCTCATTTCTTGCATACTCCTGGCCCTATAAATACCATAGCAAACAATACTCAAAGGGTTGGAAAAAATTTTGGGTTGGAAAAAAATTGAAGTGATTGGCAAAATTTGGTGATTGTTGGCAAAATTTGCTTGGAAAATTGAGAATTCCATTGGCAAGTTGGCAAAGTGGCAATTTGTTGGGTCAGTAAATCATAGCAGTTGGCATCTTTTGCATTGGCACTTGGCATTAGCTTTTTGGCTAATTAGCATTTTTCAATGTTAGCTTCTAAGCTTGTACTCAAAGAACATAGTTGAGGTATTTCGACCATTCCGGTCATTCCTAGACTCTCTATGCACCTCCTGCATTGTATAACTCGTTATACATTTTCAAGCAAAGAAGAGAATCAAACCCACGATTTTGCAATGGTGTATTTTCTTATCCTATTTACTTTGCGATTCCTTCATTGTCATTATTTTTTAGCATAATTTTCTTTATAGTCACATTTATTGATCATCAGTTAGATTTCACACATTTTGCACTTAAAACAACATTTATGAAAGGTTAAGTTACAATGATTAATTCCTTGTCTGATCGACCAGACCACTCAGGGGGCCCTATTTCTGTTTTATCTAGCATGACCCTCACATGGATTGGGGGTTAAAATTGTTCATCAAACAACCTCTTGGTGTGTCCAGCCACCAATGGTTTTGGTTACTACAATTTTTTGGCGCTAGAAGGAGGGCCTTTTGGTGCCTTTTCCATGTTTCATGGTAGTCTTGCACACATTCTGTACCCAATCACATGCTAGCATAAACATGACACCATTTTGTGGTTGTCTACACATCGTGTGATGCAGATCGATCACCGTGACGGTTCCTTTGAAATCCTATAGGATAGAAAGCCTTCAATTGCGATTCGATCTCCTTGTCTTCCTCGTTTGCAAAACCTTTTTCTTTTAACGTTACGAAAATGATTTCCTCAAGCACCATAGTTACTACCTCTAACGTTGAGGTTCCTCTCTTGGTTCAGGGCACCATAAGTGTCAAGTAACTGCTCAGCCTAATGCGAGAGCTATGCTAATCTCTCAAGATCCAAAATCGATTACCTGAGAGCTTGGCATAGCAATACGAGAAATACAACTTTCTCTGCCGTAAGGTTTAGGAAAATCTACCCTTAGATGCACAAGAACTCGAAGAAAAATGTAGCTTTGAGTTTTCTTATTGTAATTGGAGGGAATTTATTCCTACTCCTAGCATTTCCATTCCTCTGATACAAATGCATTAGTGGATCATAGATCAGTTGACACAGTTGGCTAGGCCTAGGAAGCCATGAGACACAACATCTCACTATGTCAAGGTGTTCCAAGATGGGCAAGAGAAACTAGATTCCTAGTCTGAAGGTGAGGGTCAAACCAACCCTGTCACCATCCATTCCACCCTATCTTTCTGGACAAACTTGCCCTTTTCTACCACTCCCTTGATGATCAGATCTGCATCATCAAAATCCATAGTTTCATTGGCAATGGATAGCCATGCCATGTCCTCCGCATATTGACAAGCCTTTTACCCCATTTCATTTTTAGGAAATACCCCCAGCAATCAATCCCCCAATCCATTCCTTTGGCATATCACACACCAATCATGGCTACCCTACCCTACATTCATACTGTACCTACATCACAGTTGCATGCAGCTTTCACATCCATTATAGTGTCTACACTTGTCCTATCTTCAACAGCAGGCCTAGTCCCGCCCACATGGTGAACCCCATTCACTTCTTCCCCTATTTCGTAGCCATCACAAATGTCCCACTATGCTCACCACCAAATGAACCAGATCCCGCAAACAGTACAACCAAGCATGAGACTATGGTCTATCCCACTGGCCACATAAACAGCCTACCCTATGGCATAACCAGAAGCCTCTACTCCAATAGCACCATCTACTAGGTGGTGGACAACACAAGCAACACCTTTCATAGGGGCTACCCCAACGGCACTACCTATTGGTCACTCGCTACCCTTGCCACTCCATAGATGGGAGCTACCTTTATAGCTCCCAAACCATCTGCATCATCCCCAAGTCCTAATCAAGCATTCCAGCTTATTCAAACCCTTACTAAAGAAATCAAATGTCTCAAGGCTACTAGTTTTGACATGGTACAAGTCATGGATTTCTACCATGATGACCCCATCAGCCCAGCAGTCCCCATGCTAATGTTACCCCCTGGGATGCCACTTCCTCATTTTACAAAATACAATGGGGAGGGTGATACCAATGCCCATCTTGTTATGTTTAGATTTGAGTCCCTTATTTTGCAACAATGGCCACATACAATCATCTGTGTCTTTGTTATGTTTCTGATGGGCAAAGCTCTGGACTGGTATTGCATGCTCCCACTCTCCTCCATCTCAACCCTAGAGGAGTTGCTAACCAAGTTCGTAACATGCTTCAAATATAACTTGAGACCTGAGGTTACGCTGGACCAATTAATGAGTGTCAAACAAGGTCCACTCGAATTGGTCCAGAAGTTCATACAATAGTGGAGTGCTACCCTTAACAAGATCCGCGAGCCCATCACAGAGGCTCATCTATTGGCTATCTTTAAGGTTGCAGTGAACGACCTCATTAAGTCCAAACTATACTATCTTGATCCATAGACTCTTAGTCAGGCTTTCACCCAGACCAAGAGCATACAAGATGTGGCCAAGGCAAGCAAAGACCTAGCCTATGTTGCATATAAGAACACCTTTGCGAAGAAGGACAAAGACAAGGGTAAGGTTGCAATAGCCACAGTGGCCACTATGGAAAATAAAGTAAAACACAAAAAAAATAATAAAAAGAAGGTAGCTGCACCAGCAACTAACCCAACACCTACACTAGGCTACACAGCCTAACCCTTGACATTAACACCCGAAGCATTCGCATGGCCCAAGCCTAACTTTGAGCATAAAGACCACTCTAAATATACCCCGTTGCCTATCAAGCCTTCAGAACTTTTGAAGCAATTACTGGGGGTGAGGTATATCCAACATAAGCAAATGTCAGAGGAGGCAGCCAAGAAACATAAATGGTACTACGAACTCCTTAGGAACCCCTTCTTGGCTTTGCCCAATGAGCCCCTAGCTCCTAAGAATTTCAGGCTGGAGTGGTTTTGTGACTAACATTAACAATGTGGTCATGACATGGATTACTGCCTGGTATTAAAGGAAAACATCCAAAGAATGATTGATGAAGGGAAACTGGTTCTAGACAAAAGAAACCCAGTGCATCATGAAAATCAATCTCTGCATGTCTACACAGATCCCCTTAACGCCAACAATGCCGATTACACTATCAACACTATCAGCATTGATAGTAATCCCAACCCACCCCAGCAGCCGTTTGTGGTTCGTGTGCCCTAGTGCAGTGCACCAACACCACCAACAGCGAAGAAAAATCTATAGGAACTATTTGTTCTAAGAATCCCTCCCCAAACATCTGCCCTTGCACTACCTATAAGCAAAACCACACTACTACTGACCACATTAACATCGAAAGAACCATTCATCATTAGGGGGCCAAGCCACTCAACCATCCCCACCCTGCATAAGATAGCACTGCAACCTTCTTGTCCAAAGAAACGAGAAGAGCATTTGATAGGTAAGGCATTAATGGAATGTACCATCCCAAGTACTTCCAAGCCTATGCCCTCGCCCTATACATCTATGTCCTCGTTGCCAAAAGATAACATTGCTACATGAACACAGTCTTCACCACCTCGCCCGAAAGGGTCTAACCCCAGACCCAAAACTATCCCTCTTCAGGAAATTCATCTCCTGGGATGAATGGAAGAGGAGAAAGGTAGTAAATAGGAAGGTGGCCTAGACCTCTTAAGTGCTCTCACTCAAGTCAAGTATGCCTTAAAATAGAAAAACACAACGTTGATCCTATACGACCTAATTTTGACTTCAACTACACACTGTGAGGTTCTAGTTCACATGTTAATGGCAATACCAATTAACAAGAACATGCCCGTGGAAGAGAAAGTAATTCACTCAGTTATGTTTCCTTCCATGGCTACAAAACTGTAGCCATCCCAATTGAGTTTCTATGATGAGTCCATTAGGGAGAACCCTGAAAAGGGTCAGGTTACTACAACACCCCTATTCATCACAATTTAGGTCAGCCAACATAAGATCTGAACAGTACATGTCGATGGTGGGGCTACTAGAAACATCATCCCATTCCCCATTGTGGACAAGCTAGGTTTGGTAGACCAAATCAAACCCACGAAAACATCATGCTTGTAGTCATTCAATGGGGCATGGGTCATGGTGAAAGGCACTATCCACATAGAATTTGTGGAAGGGGACTAGTTCCCCACAAATGCAAAGTTTATCATGGTGGAAGAGATGCACAGGTTTAACCTGATCTTGGGGAGGTCATGGTTAGCACAACTTATAACTATTTCTTCACCCATACATTAGGAAATCCATATGCCCTATGTAGGCAGGGAGTTGGTGATCCATGGTGATGAGGTAGCAACACAAGTAATAAATAACGTAGATATTGAGCAAGGCTCGGAGGTCATAACCTTTGAGAATGAAGTGCCTCTCTCCGTAGATACTAACTGTTTAGTGAAAGAGCTGGCCCAACACGTCAGCTTAGAAAACAAAAGTATGTGGGCCGAGATGCCCTTCCAAGTAGAGGACAACGATGTAGACGAGTGTCATAGTAAAGTTTCTTGGCCGTACATCTCACCAAATCCACGATGGGTTAGAAAGTAGTTACACATAGCATAGTAACCTTGCTACTTCTTGCCTAGTTAACATCCATTGTACATTCATTTCTTGTTTCCTTTAGGTCCATCCATCTATGGTAGGTGCCAAGCTAATTCTTTTAAACCATTCACATACTTGTCATTCACATCATGATATGGACCGCTATGGCCTAAAGCTAGCAAAAATTCATTGATCACATTATGTTGTGGCCCAAAATGGCCTTAAACTACACATGGCCCGAAATGGCCTAGAACTAAATATGGCCTACTAAGGCCTAAAACTGGAAAAAAAATTTCTTTCATTTACATTACTGCATGGCCTGAAATGGCCTAAAAATACATGTGGTCCAAAATGGCCCAAAACTACGGTCGCGCCTGAAATGGCCTGAAACTAAGACACATTAAAAACATTAAAAAACCAATTGCATAGATAACGCAAGATAGAGTAACACCAATCTTGACATGATTCATTTTTTATTCAAGGTTTCAAATAAACAATGTTTGCAATAGTTTTGCAAAAATCCAAAATTGAAAAGCCCTTACTATTACACATCATCTTCAACTGCATTATCTTCCCCTGAACCACCTTCCTATGCATCATTATTCTCACCCTCATAGGGCCATACTTCTTCATCTAGAATTTGCATCAAAAAAAGTGAAGTAATAAGCTAGAATTGTAGCAAAATCTAGAATGAAATAGACAGTTGCGTTATAAGAAATTGACTAACCCAAGATGGCCCTATGTCTATCTCGAGGGTTATGCGATCCAATATGATCTCAAGGCAGTGCCAAACCTCCTCATTTGTAATGTCTGCCCAGTGTCTCTCACTCAATTCAACGTTTGTAGAAACTTTCTCCCTTTTTATGGTCATCCATCTTGGCAGCCCTAGAGAAAAGAAGGCAGTGGTGATCTCACCTGTGGGAAGGTTCACTTCCTGCTCAGGGGATACACTAACCACCACCTATTGCATGAACTTTTTATAGGCCTTAGAAGTACCGATGGCATCCAGGAATGCTTCATGAGTATACAAATTCACTAAAGCATCCCAGTATTATTTGTAGTAGGTGCCACGTTTTAGTTTATACATGTGCTTATGGTGTTTTTGGGATTGACCCCACTCGTAAACTATAGCACTATAATCCTCCCAGTCTTGGTTCTTCTAAGCCAACAAGTCCATCTACATCTGCTACTCAATTATCTTGTGGGTGGCCTCATTGTTGCACCACACCGCCATCCAATATCTTGCATAACCTATGATGGTCGTGTGCCAACTACCATTATTCATATCATGGGCCAAGAGGAACTCATTCCTGGAGTGGAGGTCTCCCACCTCAGTGGTCATATTGGCCTTCTCTTTCTCAAGCATTTAGACCTATTTCCATAGGTCTTCATTCACGTGCCTACACTCCCACAGTGAGCATGCCAAGTGTAATGCACATTTTCTAGCCTCATCGTATATGCAACCAAGCACCTCGGTCACTTCTGGTGGGAATGTAGGAACAACATCGACCTTCACTGCTTGTTTCAGGTCCCAATTAAGGCAAGAAGTTGTTGATCATACATAAAAATGCATTATTCATAGTAGCGTAGCAAAATTCAAAAATTCAAAAAAAAAGTCTAGCATAGTCATTTCACTTACCCACTTCTGGATCAACTTGCAAAGGTCCCATCCTAGTTGAGATGGGCTTCCTCTTTATTCATTGGGGCCTTTCTCTTTAAGGTGCCAGCATCCTCCTCATCAGTGGGAAAATCCTCCTCGTCGACAAAAACATCCTCCTCCTCAGCAAAAGCATTTTCTTTGTCAACGAGAGCTCCTTCCATCATGGTGGGAGCTCCTCCTTTCTTGACCGAGGCCCTCCATTTGTGGCCAGGGCCCCCAGATCTTTATTAGTTGCCCCCATTTCAGGGGCTGACACCTCTTTGTTGCCTTCTTCTTCTTCTTCTTCTTCCTCTGGTAGCAAAGAAAGTTCACATTAGGCTTAGCACGTTAAATTAAAATTGATACAACACTATGCTATGCTACCTAGCATAGCATAGCATAGCAGGCATTAACCAAACTAGTGAAGAAACAAGAAAAAAGAAAAAAGCATTTACCAAAAGGAGGCTATATTCTATGTAACTTAAATTACAGTTTCTTCCCCCTTTTTTTGTCCATACGGGGAGGTTCCTCAACTGGGTGAGACCTCTTGCGTCATAACTTTCTGGATACTATTTCAAAGATGAGGCATTTCCCTTGTAATACACTACCTATAGTAGTGGGGGGTGCCTCTCCTATGCCATCTTGGCCATGGAAGTTGCAGGCCACCCAATCCCTAGTCGTCATGGAAAACAACTCCGTGATGCCTTTTGGGGCATCCTGGGCTCAGGTGGTCTGGAATACTTAGCAGATCCATGGTTTGGAAATATTGTTATGATCTTGCATCACCCAGACTCCATTCTCACAGACTACCAAGAATTCTGCAAACCGCCGCAAGCAAGCTATGAAGAAGGCATGATGCACGCACGTTGAAACTGGACTCAGGCTTCTTATGAAGCATGACCATTTCAGCTTGCAAACCTTTGCATAGATGCTTGGCCTAGTTGTAATGAGCCCCCTCTTCTATGACCTCCCTCATTACCCAAGCATGCTCAATCCCAATGATCTTACCTTGGGATAGTAGCTTGGGGAAATCGTGGGCATGAAAGATGGGGTAAATCATTTTGGCCACATTCAGCTTGATTGCTTCCATGGGGATCCCCTTTCATCCTTTCTCTATCCCCAACCACTCCTTAATGTTCCTCTGATGGTTCGCCTCCTTTTTGGTCTTTTCTCCTATGGGAAGACGATTAGCAGGGACATCGAAGAGGTCTGCGAATAGTTGGTCATTGATTTCAATGACCACTAGCACATTGTGTACATGAGTGCAGAAGCAATTCATCTTTTCAGAAAATAAGTTGGCTAAGGCAAGAATCTCAGTAGTAGGGATGCTTGGGTTCACAGCTAAGAACAATTCCATGAGCCTAGCATCCCGAAGATTTTTGGTTAGCAATTCGAAGACCCCATTACAAAGCTAGCATTGGGCCTCGTCCACTTGCCTGTACTTGAAGTAGATGTTGGCCTCGTGATGCCCAAAGGTAATCATCATCACCTCCTAGGATTTCTTCACCGCTATAGTAGATTGTACATAAAAAATTTAGACAAAGAAAAAATCAAAAAATAAAAAAAATGAAGGCAACACTCAAACATGAAAATGACCCATAGTTTAGCTTACTAGGTTTAAATGGCAATGGGAACAATGAAAGATCCACCAGTACATCTTCAACTATAATCGGCTTAAAGCGTGCCTAATTCCAATCCAAAAAATCTAGCTTCTTGCACCTATTATAGAACTAGGAGTACCAAGTTGGATAGGTTTTGTACTCACCCTTGCATTGGCCTATGACACCTGTGTGCATATTCTCAGTGGAGGAAAACTACTGTAGCACCATCTATGCCAAAGCCAATGCATCCATATCATTGTAAATCCTATCCTTGTTGATAAAATCCCTAGTAGGAAAAAACACATTGTTAACATTTGCCTAGCGTAGCATGCATTGCATAGAATAGCGGAATATGTTTATAGAACTCATCCACTCGCATAGTAAATCGTTCCTAGTGGGTTCTGAAAGCATGTTCCCATGTGGCAAGAAATAAAAAACATGTTGTACTAATGGTAGTAATAATATTTGGGCATTTTCCAAATCCAGGCCAGACACCTCAACCTTTTTGAGCGATGATTGAATCCCTCTCCCTAGATGCTTCTAATTGCTCCATCAATCAGGAATCATAGAATACCCTGTTTTGCCCTAGGTAATAAGGTTTCCATTATTACAGCTACTTCCTCCTTAGAGAAGTGTGACCAAATGATCACACTAAAGTTCTGGAGGAGAAATTGCAGGAAGTCCTGTGCACCTTCCCTAAACCAAACCGCCTGCTACCCCACATGTGCATGGGGCAGAGAAAAGTTGGTCACTCATTCACTTATGTAGCACAAGACACCCACGATTTCTAGGATAATTAAAATTGGCCTTAGCATCACCCTACACAACATAATGGTAAATGCTAATGTCATGTTTGACCGAAGTTAGCTTGTAGCATAGCAAGATTGACGGTTGGCAAATAGCATAGCATAGTTCTTCCCTTACAAGTAGTGTAGCAAAAGAATAAAGGCAATAGCGTAGCCGAATTGACATAGCATAGCAACAAAAAAAATTTATATGTGAATTTTTAAATAAGAAAGAATTCAATGCACTACACTGATTTCAAAAAATTTGCTATCTAACAAAATGATTTGCTTTGCACTATGATAGACACGTGTTACACTATCGAATCATACACATGGCCAAACCCTCGTTAGGGTTGTACAATACGCTATTTGCGTGCCAAGTTGCTAGAATCACCTAAACCCCTATGGCAAGGCAGCCACAACAATAATGGTCTGAGCAACGTTGCATGCAACCTTAGCATAGTGTCCGTACACCGTCATAGCCAAATCGGCAATAACAACGGTGTAAAGGCCAGAATAATCACAAAAAAATAACAGAGAACACAGATTGCAAAACAAAAAATGAAGCAAAAAGAAAGTAGAAGCAAAAAGAAAGTAGCACAAAAAATAGAGATAACGTAGCAACTTACCGGGTCAATGGAGTTTCCTCCCACACTATGACACACGCTTGCAAGAAATGCCATAGGATGTCTTTCACCTCATCTACTTTGGTGAGTGCTAGGTGTTTACGTTCTCTCTTAGGTGCCATCATCTCGATTGCACATTCTTTCTCAGTCGCTACACTAAGTTACATTACTCTTTGATGGCATAATCACTCTATGCTCTAGATGTGGGCTCAGCACACTTATGGTGAAAATGATGAGTTTACCATGGCTAAACCCATATTTATAGCCATTATGGCAAAAAGGAAACTACCATTTATTCATCTCAATTAATGTTGGATGTTTTGTATAGCGTAGCACTCCCACTTTAGCATAGTAGCACTATTTGCATCGTGTTAGGTGGGGCCGACCGAAAACCTCGACCCACCTTAAACTAGCCATTTGCCTTCACAAGATACAACTCGTTAGTGGTTTGCAAAGACATTAAACTAATGCAACTCACCTTTGCAAGTACAAATGTTAATAGTCCGCAAAGATCTTAAGCTAGCAGCTCTGATGCATAGTTTCAACCGAGTTAGCAGTCTGTAAAGATCTTAAACTAGTATCTCTGATGCATAGTTTCAATTGAGTTAGCAATCCACAAAGACCTTAAACTAGCAGCTCTGACGTATAGATTTGATCCCGTTAGTGGTCCACAAAGACCTTAAAATAATACCTCGTAGTTTCACTAGAATATCTCCTTAGTGATCCGCAAAGACCTTAAACTAGCAATTTTGATCCATAGCTTCGATCTTGTTAGCAGTCCACAAAGACCTTAAACTAGCAGTTTTACATTTTTTCATTTAGGCGATCCGCTATGACCCTGAACTGGCAGATCATAAACTTTGAATCATAGTTTACAGTTATTTAACGTTTACATATTTTGTGATTACTTTGCAAATGTTTACTGTGCATTTTTGCTATAAATAGGTATCCATTAACTTAGCATTTATCTCATTGTGAAAATTCAAGAAAGAATGGAAATGCATCATGATCTTTCTTCACCTCTAGCCTTACCAGGCCCACATGGTAGGCTTGCAAGAAAACTAAACCCAGAGTGAATAAACTGGGGATCATTTGAAGATAGCACTGTAGCATCCTTAGAAACATCCCTAGATTGGCCCGAACATATGGCCCAGGCTGTAGATCTAGAGGCTGGGGATGTAACTGAGGATCCTCTCATTGAGAATCCTATGATAACCTCTAGAGGAGAAATAAAAATGTTAAAACTTAGCTCCCTCCTAGACTCTCAAATGCACAAAGATGTAGCCAAGATACTACAAGATAACATTGAGATCTTCATATGGTCATACAACAACATGTCAAGTTAGATCTAAGGCTTATACAACACAACATTGTGTTAGATCTGCATATGAAAGTAGTTAAGTAGAAGGCTTGCAAGATTAAACCAGAGATTGCACTAGTTGTACAGGATGAAATCACTAAGCTGTATCAAGCTGGTTTCATTCGGGTAGTTGATTACTCAGAGTGGGTGTCAAACATCATTGTGGTTTTTAAGAAAATGGGAGGAATACAAATCTATATAGACTTCTAGGATCTNGATGACATAGCAGTCAAATCTAAAGAGGTCGTTGATCATCCCAATGATTTAGGTGGTCCTCAAGCACTGCCAAATGCATGATTTATGCCTTAAACCCAAAGAATTGTGTCTTCAGGGTGAGAACCTGATGCATGTTAGGGTTTTTAGTATTGGAGGCTGGAATACGAGTGGACCTTGACAAAGTTAAGGCTATTCTTAATCTAGCACCCCTACAAACCTTAAAGAATTACATGGGTTACAAGTTAGGGTACAGTTCATTAGAAGGTTTATAGCGAAGTTGACTGACAAGTTACACCCCATGCAACACTTACTAAAGAAAGGGGTTAACTTTGAATGGACAACACAGTGCCAACAAGCCTTTCATGATCTGAAGAAAGAGCTTTTATACCTCTTGACTATGTATCCACTACAGAGGGATAAGCCTTTCTTTATCTATCTTTCCACCTCACACACGTCCATCATAGCACTATTATGTCAGAGACAAGTCGATGGCTCTGAGATTCCAATGTATTATCTAAGTCATGCATTGATTGCATATGAGGTGAAATACAATGAGGTGGATAGAAACTAGCTTGCCCTATTCTTTGCATTAAATAAATGGAGGCATTATCTATTTCGTAGCAAAGTTAACATCATTTGCAAGAGCAATGTACTCCAGGCTATCATAAATAATCTATATGAAAGCAACAGGATAGCCTGTTGGAAAGCCATAACCATGGAATTTGATTTGAATTATGTGAGCCAATCATTGATGAAGGGTCAAGCTATAGCAATGAAACTTACAACCTCACCAATCAATGATCACACAATCATAGGTCCCAAATTCCCTGACGAGCATGTTGGCACTATCAACATTGTCCCATCACATCTTGAAGTTACTTTGCATTTCGATAATGCCTTGACCATGCAAGGAGGTATTGCAATTGTAGTAATTACATTCCCCTCTAGGGAAATGCAACTCTTTTCTTATCATTTTGTGTTCCTTTGTATGAACAATATGGTAGAGTATGAAGGACCACTCAGGGACCTCTTAGTAGCCCAAGAAATAAGCATTCAACATCTAGCGATTCGTGGTGATTCACAACTCGTTGTGAATTAAATCACTAAGGTCTATGCCTACAAAGATACACATCTACAGCCCTATTGTGACCTAGCAAAAATTTTTCTCAAGAAATTTGTAACAATGGATGTTCAACACATGCCATGCATTAAAAACACTGTAGAAGATTCCTTAGCCACCCTAGCATTAAACGTGCCACCACACCTATTCACAAGTTTTCCCACTTTGATTACTGAGTGTACAGAGCCTATCACTTAGGCAATACACATAGCCTTTGTAAGCACTGTGGATACCCAAGAGTGGTACACCAACATTAAAGCCTACCTGCAACATGATGAGCCCCCATGTGGATTGACATCTACCTAGAGAGATGTGATCTGCAAGCATGCCCGAAAATACGTGCTCATAGGAGAAAATGCCTTTTGTAGACACTCCTTTGACAGGATATTTCTAGCATGCATAAATGAGAAGCAAGTGCAGAAGATCATTAATGAAGTACATGAGGGAGTGTGTGGTGGACACATAGCACCTAGGGCCATGGCAGTGAAAATTAGATGCCTAGGGTACTAATGGCCTCACATGGAGTGCGACTACCTAGCTAAAGTTAATACCTATGATACATGCCAAAGATATGAAAATCTCATACACGTTTCACCTACAGAGATGCACCGGACGCAAATCATGTGGCCTTTCCAATGATGGGGACTAGACATCATAGGACCTATCATGCCTAAATCCTTTGTTGGGCATAGCTTCATCATCACCACTACTGATTATTTTACGAAGTGGGTGGAGGCTATTCCTCTTAGGAATACTACATCCCAGTAGGTTTTCCACTTCATCTTAGATAACATCGTGACAAGGTTTGGGTTGCCCATGACTATGGTGACTAACAACGGGTCACAATTAGGTAGTGCTGAAATCAAAACCTTTCGCAGCAACTGTGGCATTAGGAAATCATTATCCTCACCATATTACCTACAAGAAAATGGATAGACAGAAGCTATGAACAAGTCCATCATCAAGTTGCTCAAGAAAATGCTTAACAACAGCAAGAGAAGATGGCACGAGCAAATCCTCTATGTGCTATGGGCGTACAGGACGACATGCAAGACTAAAATAGGTAAGAATCCTTATAGTCTTATTTATAGATATGAAGCCATGTTACCTCTTGAGTTGTAGGTATCCTCACTTTGGATGATCCTATTCAACATCGTGAGCGAAGCCTAGAACAACGAGTCAAGGATCGTCGACCTTGACTCCATAGAGGAGGAGTGTACATAGACATTTGGTCACATAGAGAAATATCAGAACATGCAATGGAAAAACATCATGAAAACCCACATCAACATCTGGTAAAGAAGGGAGACCTCGTTCTGAAGGCTATTCATGAGCATGTAAAAAAATTCTTAGCAAATTGGGAAGGTCCATTCATGGTCACAAAAGTCTACGGGAACGAGGCCTTCAAGCTAGTAGACATGGATGGAAATGAGTTCGCAAATCCTGTGAATCATTCGTATCTCAATCCTTACTACATCTGAGGCATGAGCAATGTAAGCAATCATCTGCTACGATGTAAAACTAGCAAACCAACATCTGTTATGATGTAAAACTGGAAAAGCTTGTCCACCATGACGTAAAAATGGCAAAGCATGTTGACTATGATGTTAAAATAACATAGATAGTCTGCTATGACTTTAAACTAGCCTATCCACCATCTGCTACAATGATAAACTAGCACAGTGGTCTGCTAGGACCTTAAACTACCATGGTGATCGTCCGCTACGATGATAAACTAGCATGGTGCTCTGCTAGGACCTTAAACAAGAATACCATGGTCTGCTAAGACCTTAAACTAGCACATCATATGGTCTACCATGAACTTAACCTAGGTTCGAAACACTTCCCTAGCATGCATACCTAACCCATCAAGCAAGTGAGTGTGGACACTACCAACACAGGGTGGGATGTTGCAGTTCCAGAATGTAGTTCATGATGCCAAGAAAACACCCACTAGAATATGTGCAAAACCACTACCCTTTCCATCTTGCTAATCATTTTAAGATGTTGTATGACATCTTGTTGATCTTCCAGAGCTACCGCTACTATGACCCTTCATCCTAGCAATAGCTTCCATTGTCAACACTTGCTACTAGAGTCCCAGCACTATTGTGGCCTAACCACAAAGTTGCTACCCTCCAGCCCTCACCAGCATCCAAGCCCAAAAGTTTTTCAATTGTTGGGTAGCCCATCTCACAGCTAAACTACATAATGTTTGCCTTGGGTAGGGACTCCTAAGCACTCACATCACCACAATTCCTAGCTACCTCAGTGCTTGCCTCTCCACACTGATGTTGCCAAACCTACTACTAGCCTTTCTGGTTTGGATGTCACATGCCTCAACAACAATGTCTAGTGTTCCAGTAGCATCCAAAGCAAGTAAGACCTTCACCTTTGTTTCACTTGATGGTTGTTTCCTCTAGTTTTCTCTCTATTGTATTTGTAGGGTATGTGCTAGAGGGGCTTCAGTTACAGGTGCGTCTTGCCAAGGCTACAGGACGCTACATCATTCCAAGCTGATTGTTTGGACTAGCTTAGCTACTTTGGATTGCACATCCACTCTCTTCCTTAACCTCCTTTACCTCATTCCTTACACCTACAATTCTCCCTGTCACATCTCTCTTTTACAAATTTCTCCTGATACCAGTAAAGCCCTCCCATATGCTCAACCACAAAGTCCATGACATGTGTAACACAACTCATCACATTGGAAGCATCTGTAGGTAAGTCAAAGCCCCACGTGGATGTAATGCATCTCATCCTAGGGAGGAAACACTTGTGCTACAACAACAAGGTTGTTTGTAGATGGAAATGGGAAAACAGCAAAAGAAAAGCATAATCAAGCAAAAGCTCATGCAAAAGAAAATGTGCTTAAAAGAAATGGCACCTTAGTAGTTTCGTGATTACCATCTCTAAGCATTTCGACGAGACATCAAAATACTACAAAGGAAAAGATGCTCATGCATATTAACTCCCTCACAAACACTCCAACGAGGGACCACATTGCTACTTCTTTCCCTTTCTAAAATTATTCTCACAGCTCCACACTTTTTCCTTTTCCTACATAACTATCCCATCACTCCCAAGAATAGCTAAGAGGCATCTGGATGACTACTATAAAGTGAATGTTAGCATCTTATTTTTCATGGTGTTTCATATTCTTTGTCAGCATCTCTCGGGCCCATCCTCTAGACGTGGACAAAGAGGGGCCAATGAAACACCATGAAATTCCAAGGCACTCTTGCTTCAGTAGGGTCTTGGAAATGAGGCAAACATTTCCACAAGTGTATCCTCATGATAGTTTGGTAGGAAATGAATGATTTGAGTTTAGACTGTTCAGTTCTACAAGTTTTCTACATCCAGAGCTGATAGGCCCGATGGACTCTCTAGCCTGCCCACCTGGGTGATTCACCTAGCTGACAGTCTATTCAGAAACCATGTGTAGAGTTATT
>MNCI01033291.1:54767-87074 GCA_015680685.1 Gnetum montanum
AAACATCATGGATTAAGGCTAGGAAGTTACAACTTCCACATAAAGTTACAATTATATAAATAAAAGCTATGGTTGGAAATGTCCATAAATCCCCGTTTTTATAGGATGTTAAACAAATATCCCATAACTTTCTTTTTCTTTTGAAATCTTAAAATATTTTATTTAAATCATATTTTAGTTAAATCATAGTAATAGAGATAGTAATTATAGTAAATATATATCTATTGGCCCCTAACTTGACAAAATTAAATATATATCTATGGACCACGTACGATCTTTATAATTGGTCAAAAAAAACTGTTAACAATATTAAACGCTTCGTGATGTGCTGTACAAGTTTACCCCCTGCCACTGTAAAACAGACGTGCTTGTCAGAGAAACATCTAGTTCAACATTTGATCTGCCCCCTTCAATATCTCCCTCCTTTCTAGTCCTTGAGGATGAAGTTAAGATATTTAGTTCTTTCTTTCCGTTTTCATCATTTTCTTTTTTTTACATCATCCTTGAATTCATGGCTGCCACTGCTCGAAGTTACACTTTTTCTGGATTCCCTGAAAGATGAAATTGGTCCTGAAACTATGCAAGAGGAGTCACCGATGGAAATTTCCATGTCATCAGGATCATACTTTATATCTTCTTTTGTTTTGTGCATCTCCTGAAAACTGACAATCTGGAAATAGGCACCTTTGGGAATTGCCATTAACTTTTTCAACTATCAAATTGCAAAAACTTTTAACCAGTTTTATCATGCCAACCTGTTCCATGAAATGGACAAAATGTGCCAACACCTTGAGGACTAGGTTATCCTCCTTGATCTTATTCTTGATCAAGTTATGGTGGTGTTGCTAGTTCTTCCCCTCTTAATATCACTTGATGTGAGTAAGTGTTTGCACTTGTTACTTCTCTACTAAGTCTTGTTCCATGATCTGCATCTCCTTGCATTGTTCATCATTGATGAAGTTACATAAGACTACTTAGAGGTATGACATCTACAAGACAATGGGTAAACTAACTTTTGAACTATAAACTAGGATGTAAGGTGTTATGTCCATTACCATACGATAGGTCATTTTGTAGGTTCAAAGCGCATGGACAAGACACTCATGTCGCTTGCACTTTTTTTTATTCAAAATCTTCTTAAACAAGTTGATGATGGCCTTTTTACTTGCTTTTTCTTGTCCATTAACTTGGGGGTTGATGGGACATGATCTTGCATGGGTCACGATATCGTGTATGTGATATCACAGTGCACCGCCAAGTTTATAAATAAGAGGCGTCTCTCCCTTGTTTTCTCATCTAGATCTAGACCCTCAGCAAAACTCTAGCAATTTGACCTCTCCAGAGATAGAATATTTTCCATGTGCCCATAGTAGGAGCTCCAAAGTAAACGGATCTTTATTCGAGCAAATATTGTACTTGAACACATGTTTGTGTATGGCAATAAAGAAGAACTTCTTGGATAAACCTTACAGTGCATGGAATAGGCTAATTAGGACTTTATTTACTATTATTTTATATTTACCATTTAATCACTTTATTTTTCATTAAATCTCTCTCAACCCTTCTCTCCTAGTTAAGTGCCACAGTACAACTGCTTTGAGCACATGCGTTATGCTTGGTGATCCCAGCAACGATTAGCGTTTGGTAACCAAGGTTGCATTGGTTCAGGGTGTGAATGGTAAGTGGGAACGGATGCTAATGCTAAGTTAATTTAGACTTAGTTAGTTAGTTAAAGTTAGTAATTAGTCTCTTCACCCTTCACCTTATCAACATAGGAGATAAAACCGAAAAGACATAAAAATCGTATACCTCAGACTTACTTAATGATACACCATGACAAATACAAGTAAGTCTGGGAAGACAACAAATAATTAACCTTAAGTGTTCGATGAGGCATGTAGGCACTTAGTCTATGGAGTTCGACCAGATCGTGCATGTTATGCTCATATTTGTATGGTTGAGTGTAGGGGTACCTCGCCACTCATCATTAGCACCGTTGCTGGGGACTAAGTGTTTGTGAGCTAAGTAGAACATACGAAATTACTCAAATTTTTGGGAGCTTAAACAAACATGAGGGTTAATTAACAAAAATTTATATAATGGTTAAATAGCACACCAAATAATAAACATGTCTTCTTCTTTGAACAAGAGCAATTCACCACCTAGGGATCATACAAAGAATAGTCAGCAGTCTAAAACACAACCAAAATAAGCCAGTTCCTCAACAATATAGGGTGGTATATACTCATCCTGATGAGTATATACCTAATTTTACTTTTATCCTCCATCAGGATGAACAAATGCACTGGAGATACTTGGAAGGTAACATAGTGTTACCTCTGGATCGTGCAATCCCGAACATTCTCCTCCATGCTTTGGCATAGATTGGCATGACTTAGCTCAATGCTGAATACATTATAGGTGATTTTTACACAAGGGATTAATATCCTACATCACAAAACATATGAGGGACTCAAGGTAGGAGAGCCAACATACATTGTTGAAGGACAAAGAGGTCCCGTATGTCCTAAGTGAAATTGGAGATGGTGAACCATTTGTAACAAGTTCTCTATCGAAAGATGTTCCCCCTCCTAATGATAGTGAGTAGGTGGGGTATCAGAACCTACACTCCATGATACATAACCTTGGTTCTGATCCCCATGAACACCAACTGTTCACTGAGGAAAAAACATCACATGACAAGGATGGGCGCTCAGATTGTCATCACAATCGGGGCCGAAGCCACAGAAGAGAAGGTAAGAAACATCATCATGGTGATGGTTCTCCTTGTTCTTCCCCTTCTTCACATCATTCACCCTCTCCTTCCACATCTGGGCACAACCATAGAGAGCATAATGGTGAGGATAGAGGTAGGCAAAATGAGAGACCTCGATGAGAGAGTCAAGAGTGAGGACAAGGGCATGAACAAAGGGAAAGTAGGGAACAACATAGACACCATAGATGTCATGAAAGAGATGATCATGAAGAACCCCTACTTGCCACCCAAAGCATGCTAGATATAATAGAGGCAGTGCGAATACCAACAAGGCATCAAAAGGATAGTCAAATAAAGCACTTAGACATGAACAACATCCCACGATTTGAGGGGGGATATAACATAGATCCGTAAAATCATTTATAGGCATTCCATGATGCCTACACCTTGCAAAACATAGAAAACAAGTGGCAGAAATTGAAGTTGTTTCCTAGGACACTTGTAAAGGAACTAGAGAGTTGGTACCAGTCCTTAGAACCGAAAACCATTAGGAGGTGGAGTACGATGTTAGAAATCTTCAACGATAAATATCAAACGTACTCCAGAGTGTCTAATTTGCGTAAGAAGATCTGAGGATGGAAGCAAGGTACTCATGAACCCTTGGATGCTGCCATGGGCTGCTACTATGCATTATTACATCATTGCCCAGGCCATGGTTATGCATAGCAGGATCAACTACGCCATTTTGTAGATGGGCTAAGTTCTGAAACTGGGAGAACCCTTGGGACTTATGCCCAAGGAAGATTATCAAAACTTAGATCCCATGAAATTCATCGCTTATTGGAAAAGGTAGCCAAAGAAGAAGGGGAGCTACAAAAATGGGAAAGTGCAGAAGAATATAGCCATGATCCCTCACTTCAAAAGAAGGGAGTGAGATTTTGCAATGAAGAGGATGAGTCACCACTTGAAGAGTTAGTGAATAGGAAAAACTTGCTACTTTGGAAGCTAACAATGGAAGTAGTAGCTAAGGTAGATCAGATACAGGACTCCTTGGATAGTAGACTTGAACTTGTCCTGAAAATCGTAGAGAAGTCTAAGGAGAAATGAAGTAGTGACAAAGATAAGAAAAAGAGGAGAGATTCAGGTCCTACATGTGACAAGGGTAAGGGGAAAATAACTATCTGTGATGAGGTTGTTTATTTGGACACAGAAGATGATGATGGATGTGAGATCTACCAATATGACCATCCTAAGGAATGTTGTCCAATCATCTCGCATCTACAAGAGTCTGGGGTATATGCACTCAACCTAAGACTTAATAAATGGTAGACACCCCGAAGGTTACCTTATCCCCAAGGTAACCCAAGACAGTTCCACCAACCATTGATATACTATCCAAGTGGAACTCCATCACAACGCTTCGGGCAACATCAGCAATGGCAATACCCATAGTCATGGGGAATGCCACTACCAAAACAAAAGTACCCTTATCAGTAGCTAGATCCATATGGATACTAGATGCAATAGCTGATTTCTCCAAGTGACTCCATGGGTCACACAACTCCCCAACATTACTACCAAGTTCAGGAGTACTTTAGAAGGACTCCTTCTCCTCCGGGAGATGCTCCATATCCATACCATCCTCCTACTCCATCCTTACCTCTTCCACCTATAGTTCCCATACCTCTTGCTCCAACAATGCAAGGGGAACTCCCCACTCAACCGCAGCAATGCAATGCTATGAGAGCCATAAAAATTCAACCTGCTATTGGTTCTGACAACTGGAAAAAGAGAAGACCTTTCTTTAGAATCAAAAGCCTAGACAACCTCTCACAACAAAAAGTAGTTCAGTCTAGGTACGCTCCTCCAATACACAAGGCTTCGGAGCTCCCTTCAAACCAAAATCAGAGCTTAATGTAGACAGTTATGTTAACACATACCGTAACCGACTGGATCAAGGTAGGCCACCTTCCTAGGAAACTAGCTAACCCTGAAAGTTCCTTAATCTATCTCCAAGTCATTGGGAACAAACCACATAAGGATCTTCTTGACTTAGGTTTTGGAGTCAACTTAATATCACGAGAAATGTATCAAGCCTGGAACCTGCCCCAACTCAAGAAGAGTAACATTCAACTTGAGCTAGCTAACCAGTCCATCACCATTCCCTTGGGATTGGTGGAGGACATTGTTACCACTATGTATGGTTGGTCATACCCAACAGACTTCCTGGTGATAGAAGTTAACAAAAATGAAGGGGACTTCCCAATTATAATGTGAAGGCCATGGATGAGTACAATAGACACTTTCCTAGGAATTCAAGATCTTTCCTTGGAGATATCTAAGGTAAATATTTATGGAAAGATTGAGAAGAAGAAAGTTACATGCATCACATACAGTGACTCAGAGGGTGATGACATGTAGGAATCATGGGTGATGCGAAATTTAACATCTCCTACATGTAACCGATGTGCACCAAATGATAACATTCAAAGGTGCCTGTATGTAGCAACCACTCAACAAGAGAATACCCAGTAGTTAATAGCTAATCAAGAGAGCAGTGCATCAACATGCATGAAACAAACTAGGGGAACACCTCATGCCAACAATGGAAGCATAGACACATTGGAATATGAGTGTCACGAACTTCCACAACTTAACCTGAAAACATCAATCGGGAGAAGTTGGACACTTCTAAGAAATTCCAATATGCATTCATTATTTTGGATCTCTCCCTTTCCATTCATTCATGGGGGAGATGGCCACCTATGCTAATCATTTGGGGCCCTCAGTTCTTTTTAAGTTTTTGTTTTACACATTCCTGTTTTACTCATTTTTGTCTTACATATTTTTCTTTTACAATTTTTTGTTTTATACATTTTTTTACAACTTTTTGTTTTACATATTTTTTTTCACAACATCATTCATAATTTTTCATTTTGTGTGTGTGTGTGTGTGTTATCCACCTTGTAAGTTTGTCACCTAATAAGTGTTCTTTATGATGGTATGAATTGTTCTCCTATTGATTACTAATTTTTGGTTTTTACCTTTAAGTTATGCTGTTTATACTAAGGTATATTATTTTGATATGGTAGACAATGAGTCCACTTCATCCATACATCCACAAGTTCTATGGTCTCTCTTGTCTTGGAATTGTATAGTCCCTTTCTAAATAAGAACTATAACGAATTGGTGACTGGTTATTTCTCAAACTAAGGAAGGACTCAAGGCTTGAAATGGGTCTGACTTTAAGGGAACTTGATGCATTTGTGTTGTCCATTCTCTTGGGTTCTGAGCAAATAAAAATAACAAAGTCATTACATGGTGTGGTTCTCACACATAAACACATAAAACATCAAAAAGAAGAAGTGAGAATTCAAAGCACATCCCTTAGATAGAATAATCCCTTGGGCTACAAACACTAGTTATGGAACATAAAATAGAAATGTTCCCTCTAACTAAGGCCCTTCTCACTTCCCATTCTCTCCTCCTTGTTTTGTTGGAATGGTGGTGGTTCTTGAGTGAAGGCATTCTTGTTACTTCAAGTGGATGGTTTAGCCAAATGCATTAATGCGAAGTCACTGGATGTGATTCTTTTGAGGCCAGACTTGGAATGGGACATGCTAAGTCGCATTAATCATGAAATACATAGGGCGTTGTACACCACCTTGTTCTTGAGACTCCATTCCATTCTCTCTTCTCCATCCTTCTCTCCATTCTTCACCTCATTGCTGGTTGTATGATTAGTGTATATTTTGGTTGATGCATTGTTTTTTTTTTGGTAAATTCTTGCAGTTAAGACTTTAAATCTTGTTCTAAATGACATTCCTATAGCCTATGAACTCTTTGAATGTGGGTTTGTTAGGGTATTAAGGGCATAAGCCTAGTTTGGGAAGGACCCACTAACATTCCTATTTGGTGCATCAGTTAAATTCTTTCCCCAAACATTTTTGCAATCAATTTTATTTTGTTCATTTTCATCTTGACATCCCTTTCATTGATATCATAGTTGTCTCTTATTCTCCATCTTTCTTGATTCTTTTTCTTTTTCTCTCTCCATTCTATCACTACTAGAGGTTTGCTATTAGTCATGGGGGTATGGGGCCTAATTTTTTAGATTTTCTCCTAACCCCTACACCTTTGGTAGTCATCAATATGATATCTCCAGATCTGTATCAACCATACCATAACCCAGCAAATGAACCTTTCACCGAAGCAAGGTATCAATTGCATTATTATTCATTTATCATTGCTAATATAAAGACTATGTTATGTGTGTAGAAGGAAATCATGCAAAAATGGAATGGATTTGGAAAAAGCACTTGGAATGGAGCAGTGCTAAAGTAGCTATGCAAGGAGAAAGATCGATGGTGTGCTTACTGATGGGTAATGAAAGGCATAACCTTAGCATTGGTAGCAACAACACTTCCTCATTTCTCTCTTTCTCAGCTACCAAATGAGGCCGAATGTCACTATAATAAGGTGTTCAGTCTTGTTGTCATGAACACTAGTTTTGTCATGTCTTGTAATGATGATCCATTCACATGTCATCCCACTAGTTCCATTTGAGTGAATAATCCCATACAGTCCCAATATTTTGTAAGGAACTCAAGGAAGAGTTTTTATTCAGTCATGGGGGTATGATGGGACGTGATATCGCATGGGCAGCGATATCGCATACGCGACAGCGATATAGCGTCATCCCCTGCAATATCGCATACGTGATATCGGGGTGCGCTGCCAAGTCTATAAATAAGAGGTAGTTCTCCCTTATTTTCTCATCTAGATCTAGACCCTTAGCAAAAATCTGGCACTTTAACTTCTCTAGAGATAGAATATTTTCCATGTGCCCACAGTAGGTGATCCAAAGTGAAAGGATCTTTATTTGAGCAAATATTGTACCTGAACACATGTTTGTATACAGCAATAAAGATGAAATTCTTGGATAAACCTTGCAATGCATGGAATAGGCTAATTAGGACTTTATTTACTATTATTTATTGTTTACCATTTAATTGCTTTATTAGTCATTAAATCTCTCTCAACCCTTCTCTCCTAGTTAGGTGCCTCAGTAGGACCACTTCAAGCACGTGTGTTACGCTTGGTGATCCCAACAATGATTAGCATTTGGTAACCAAGGTTGCATTGGTTCAAGGTGGGAACAGATGCTGACGCTAGGTTAATTCAAACTTAGTTAGTTAGTTAAAGTTAGTAATTAGTCTCTTCACCCTTCACGTTATCAGCATAGGAGATAAAAATAAAAAGACATAAAAACCATATACCTTGGACTTACTTAACAATACACCGTGACAAATACAAGTCTAGGAAGACAACGAAGAATTATCCTTAAGTGTTCCATGAGGCATGTAGGCACTTAGTCTGTGGAGTTTGACCAGATCATGCATGTTATGTTCATATTCGTATGGTTGAGTGTAGGGGTATCTCGCCACTCATCAAGGGTAATATGGTGATGACAAAGAATACTTAATACTTAGGTCACGACAAAATTTTTTCATTTCTTAGCTACAAAAATATGATTCATTATTTATGACCATGATCATAGGAATGCCAAAATGAGCTATAATGTTGTTAAGTATGAATTTATAGACTTCATACTTAAAACCCCACCACTAAAATGTCCAAGCTATCTAAGTAGTTTGCAACTAAGTTGGTGGTACATGTATAAGGTTACTATGCCGTTGGAATATGTCATAAGTTTTAACCTTCTATAGGTAGTCACTTTTCATATAGGGCTAGTAATATCCTAACTATCTAATCTTGTCCACCATAGCTCTTAGCCACCATAGCTCTATTTACTATATGTTATCCTTAATGGTTTTATTATTTAGATCTTAGAAATGAATGCAAATATGGATACTCCTATTTTTCTTAAGGACCACCACTATATTGGACACCCATTCTATGTAATTAATAGCTCTAATGAAACTAGCTTGGTATAGCTTTGTGATCTCATCATGAACTGATAATGCGAAATAAGGTCTAATCTTTCAAACCTTTTGCATAATTTGTGCAATACTAGGATCAAGTAGTATGTTATGTTGGACTATACATTAGTCAAGACCAAGCATATCCTTGGATAACTAGAAAAACATGTTAATGTTTTCTTGTAGTACCTTGGTGATGTTTTGAGCTTGTTGAGGTTCTAGTGAAGAACTTAGTTTTAGGGTTTTCTCCTTACCACTACATGTCATGATAGGGACCTCAATTAGAGAGTCTTCAATGATGTCACCAGCCTCTAGATCAAGGGTCTTAACTAGGTTTTCAAGCCATTCTAGAGGTTTCTCTATTGAGGCTATGTGGTCAACAACACTCTCAAGCTTAAGATTTAGGCAATTAGCTTCGATATACTATTGAACATCACCTTGAGGCCCACTTAGGCTCAAAGGAAAATTGATCTACTCCCAAGTACTCATACTTCAATTTTACATGTCAACTAGAAGCACATTAAGTGATGCTTGGGTAAAGATACATAAATAATACCAAAATAATAAAATTATGAAAATACATGTCAAACAACAATGCCAACTAGGTTAATAAAGGCTTTAATGAGTGTGAATAGAAAAAATGGAATAAATGCCAAACCAAGGTCCACCTAAAGGCAAAATAAGTGGAATTACAACAAAAGTATGAAAAATTAGGTAAAACATGGTTAATTGATGGTTAGATTTTGCCAGTTTTAGCCCTTAGTAGGCCATGGTTTGAGGCTACTAGGATGCTAGATGAGTTTGGACATCAATAAAGACTATTTTGAGGCTGTTCGAGCTAAGAAATCAAGGTTTTGAAGGTACCAATGCTAGCCAACATGGATGGGTTGGTCCCTAGCATGGATAGAACATTGAAGTAGTTTCCAAAGCTAGTTTTGATTAGTGTTAGACTTCTAATGACTTGCATGTCTAGGGCAATGGACTAGGAAGGTAATAGGTTGATTCTATCATCAATTTCGATTCCTAGGAATCATTATTAAAGCCTGAAAGTGCCACCCACATTGGATCTAGGTTGGAGAGCATGGCTCTAGTGTGGGTATTAATGAGAATGAATTCCATGATATCCCAAGATCAAAATTTGAATTCTAGCATCTTCCTAAGGTAGCGTAGGGCAAGATCTATTAGAATTGATCATTTTATAGGTTAAAAATGGATAAAAAGAATGTTTTAAGGTTATACTACCCTATATCCACATTGGCTAGCATGGATGATCTAGATCTATGATATAATGGGGTGAAATAGGATTGGATTTATATCCTGAACCTAGTTTCTTGTTGTTGTGCACTCCCAAACAAAGTTTTGAGGGCATTTCAGAAAGGTTTTAAGAATAGATGCAAGTTGGAGACAATATCCATGTTAGCCAACATGGATCTAGCATGGATGAATGGGGATGCTCTTACGTTTTGGCCTTGAAATGGTTTTAGTAACAAATTGACCATGTTTTTAAGCTTCTAGAGTTGGAAATAGTAAACCCCAAAGTTTTTGGTCAAATCAGGCTATGTTTGAAGGCTATTTAAGGTTATGAATGGTTATTCCTCCTTATCCACTCTAGGCAGCATTGTTTCATTATGGATGAGGGGGCCTTGTGTATTTTTAGGTTGAAAACAAGGTCAGACTAGTGTAAAATCAAGGCTATGAGGTTATAGGATTTTCTGGTATAGTTTTCTACTCTTGGGATGTCAATGTAGTGTTAAAAGTTGAAAGGAAACTCATCCATGCTGAATCCATGCTACCCAGCATGGATCAAGCCTCCCCTAGTGTGGATACCTTAGGATATAATATCTAGGTAAGTTTTGCTAACAAATGAACTATGCATGTCATCCCCTTGTGTTTTTGATGTCAAGGGCTAGTATCTAAGGTCAAAATTTGATAGTTTAGAAGGTTCTTAAATGGCTTTTAAAGTTATCGCTTTGGATCCATGTTGCATCCACACTAGCCAACGTTGATATAGCATAAAGGATCCAAGGAGGCTAACTTTTGGCTATTTTTGATTTATTTTGTGAGGTCTAATGGATTTTGGAGGTGCTAATAGGATTGTAGGGGGAGGATTATACAAGTTAGAGTCATTTTGGTGCATCTGTGACCCTCCTATGAACTTTTCTTAATGCATCCACATTGGATCCACACTTCCCAACATGGTTGAGGGTGGTGCTCAACATGGGAGCAAGTAAAATCATAAAATGGAATAAGTTTTTGGTAAGTTTTGGCTACTAGAGTCTCCAATAAGGCTTAGGGTTTTCAATAGAAGTTAATTTCAATACAAATCATGTGAGTTTTTGGTCATACACCTTTCATGCACATTAGGGCTCCCTAGCATGAAGAATGTTCTCCCTACCGTGGATCCACTTGAATTCAAGTTTTTAGCCACTTTTAGAAAGATTCGTTAGGGTTTTGAAGCTATCAAGGGTATAGGGATTGAGGGTCTAGATTTGGTATTGAAATCCACTAGTTTGAAGGATCCTTCATGCCGCATGTAGTCATCCCCTATTTATCCATGTTGGGCAACATGGCCTTAGTGTGGGTGAGAAGGGGATGATAGCTTTTTGCCATTTATGATCAATTTTGTGGCATCTGAAGGCTTTGGAAGGCTCTACCATAGTTGTAAGCTCAGTAGGAAAAGTTTTAAGGTTATTTTTCACTACAAAAGATATTTTTTGGCATACCCCTAGGGCACCCACATTGGATCCACATTGGGAAGCATGGGAGGGTTCACCAATGTGGTAAGGTTTCATATGTAAAAATTGGATTAAATATTAGAAACTATTAACTACTGGAGACAAAGAAAATATTTCTAGGATATTAAGGTGCATTTTATGATTTTTTAAGGCTATGGAAAGTGATTTATGACATACCCCTAGGACACCCATGTTGGATCCACACTAGGCAACATGGATGGAGGGTTCACCAATGTCAAAAAGGTGTTTAGATGTGAAGGAAACTAGCTGGAACTTGATAAAATTTATGATTTTGAGTTCTTAATGTTGGATTTAATGTTTATTTTGGCTATGGTATTATTTGAATCAAAACTATAATGATAGATCTTTGGTCTTTTTGGTTACATTGCACAATTATGGATTATGCCATTTTCAAATTTTTATAAAAGTTCATGAATGTTTTTGAAGAAACGATAGGGGTTTTGAATTTTTGAAGGTTAGGGGGCTTGATTTAAGATTTAAATTGGTGAAATAACTACATTTGGAGTTAAAATTAGTTTTTTTGTAAATTTTTTACCAACTGTGCATGAAAGGGGATTTCTAATGATGGTTATGCTCATGTTAGTTTGGTTACATTTTATGCAAACATGGCTATGGATTTTGGCCTTTTCTAGCTATGGCCATAAATTTCATGATTTCAAAATTCCTTTAGTGATGGAATCATGGAAATTGGATTTGCCCTTTTGGTAACCAAGGTTAAGAAAAATAGGAGTATCCATATTTGCATTGATTTTTAAGATCTAAATAATACAACCATTAATGATGACATATAGGACATAGAGCTATGGTGGACAAAATTAGACATTTAGGTTATTACTAGCCCTATATGGAAAGTGACTGCCTATAAAAGCTTAGAACTTATGACATATTCCAATGGCATAGTAACCTTATACATGTTCCACCAACTGAGTTGCACAATACTTAGATATCTTGGCCATTTTAGTGGTGGGGGTTCATGTATGAAGTCTGTAAATTCATACTTAACAACATTATAGCTCATTCTGGAATTCCTATGATCATGGTCATAAATAATGAATCATATTTTTGTAGCTAAGAAATGAAAATATTTTGTCATGACCTAGGTATTAAGCATTCTTTGTCATCACCATATTACCCTTGATGAGTGGTGAGGTACCCCTACACTCAACCATATGAATACGAGCGTAACATGCATGATTTGGTCGAACTCCACAGACTAAGTGCCTATACGCCTCATGGAACACTTAAGGTTAATTATTCGTTGTATTCCTAGACTTACTTGTATTTGTCATGGTGTATCATTAAGTAAGTCCGAGTTATATGATTTTTATGTCTTTTCATTTTTATCTCCTATGCTGATAACTTGAAGGGTGAAGAGACTAATTACTAACTTTAACTAACTAACTAAGTCTGAATTAACCTAGCATCAGCATCTGTTCCCACCTTGAACCAATGCAACCTTGGTTACCAAATGCTATTTTAAGTTGCCCTTCTAGGATAATACATTTTCCATTTTCTTTGAGTAGCTTTGATTTTATTATAGTAATGTTATCTAGAAAATCAAAGGTGTATGGAATTGGTTACCTAGTCCCCACCAATTAGTCCAACAACTCTTCATGCTAGGCTACACTCAATGTTCCATTGAAACTTCCTATAGATATTTGCACATCTCTAAGTGAAAAAATATCTAGTATAGATGTTGTAGCTACATTCAATGACTTAGTAATTCAATTAGCAATCACTTTTGTAGCTATCTCTTATCTTTGGTGTTGCATCACTAGTATAGTTGCCCCATTGCCCTCCTCCAAGCATATCAAAATGGAGGCAGTATTTCTAGATAATTTTGAGAATAGAAGATACTAAGAGAAAGAAACCATTACCTCTTGGGCATTGGGATTTTATCTCATGAGCAGCTACATTTTTTGGGCTAAAAATATTGCTCGACCTCCCTCAATATGACTAATTTTTTTAGCCACTCCATTCAGTTGACTTATCATAGGTCTATACATATATGGATCTCCACCACTCATTCCTACTTGCTACTCTTGCTGTTATTCGAGTTTCTCTTGAATTTTATGCTTGTACTCAATGGCAACATGGGCATCCAGTGTTGTTTCCTAGGTAGGTGGTGGAGGTGGTAGTTACTGCTCCTCTTCTTTAGACATGACAAACATCTTATCCTTCATCATTTCAAACTAAAAGGCTATGGGAGTATGCCTAATTATGTCATTAACATAGTGGACTATCCCTACAATTTTGCAAAATTTTCTAATAAGACATGGAAAAGGTAGGGTTTTTCTTCCATTTTCATTCTCTTTAAAAGACTTTTCTATCTCTAGATAAATTAATTGTGGAAGGTTTGCTAGAAATATTCTGCTTAGAGAAAAACATGCTTGGATAGAGAAGGTAGTCACCTTACTATGCCTTACCATCAAATTGAGGTGATAGGTCATTATCATGAAGTATACATGCTTTGTCTATATGAGTGCACCAAACTCCTTATATTCAACCCCATAACATCACTAGGTCCAGTCCTTTTTCACCTCTAGATTAGCTTATGTAGATAGTTCTACCAATTGTGTCTCAAAATTAGTCAACCAAAGAGCCTATGTGATGGCTTTAACCAAATATGAAACCTAAATGTCCTTGATCTTCATAATGGAATCTATCCTTCTATTATTCTAGAAGAGGTACATCTATTCTATGTACTACTCCCCACTAGAAGTGTTGATTGGCCACATGGAAGAGGTTTGCAACTATGTCTTTATCTCTACTAGAGCATGCTCTAAGAATGGCCCAATGTTTAGTTCTTGGAGAACTAAGAATTGGACTTCCTAGGGCTTGATTATGTCAAGGAAAGCTTGTGTTAGTGTGACTTTAAGTCTTAGTATGGGCTCTGGTGCCTCTCCTTGCTATGATTATTCTATTTTAGCCTCTTCCTTTGGAATCTATTGAATCGATTCCACTTTGGGTTCCTCCTAAAGAGGTCCTATTACATGGGTTTCTTCTACCTATTCTTAGGCTTGCTCTTGTTGGCCCCTTCTAGTTCTAGGTCTTTTCTCCATATTTTGAGATGGTCCTCCCTCTTACAATAATTCCAATGTTGGTGCCATTTGCAATCCCAACATGAACATGAGTTAGCAATTAGTATGTAACGTGAAATTGTTTGTGATATCTTATCTCATTAGGAAGGTACACTTGGCTAAGTTGTGATTATGGTTGATTTGGTCAATTTTAGTTATTATTTTATTTTCATTTTTATGTTAATAAATGATTATTGTCATACTAGAGGTTGCTTAAAGGATTAAACTCTCAAAAATTGATGGCTTAATATTGTCGTATTCATTAACCCTTTGGGGGACAAAAAATTTTGTTATACAGAAAATGATAAAAATTGCAAAGTGTTTGGTAGTATTTATAGATTTTTTGCATTGCTTCAATGGGGCTTAGTCAATGAGGCCCCATTGATGGGGTTGGCTACATCGACTAGGCCTAGTCAACGTGATTGTTGATCATAGTTGACTTTGACAAAACTTTCAAAATACAAGAAATGTTTTAGTGAAATAGGAGACAAATGGAAGTTCAAAAAGCCAAGATCATGATGAAAATAGTAGATGAGGGTGTTGGAGTTTACAAAATTCAGAAAATTGAGAAAATGGTTGGAGAATGAAGGTTTATGAAAGTTTGAGCATAAAGTTGGATGCACAATGGGGTACATGAAAGATATGATTGCAACAATATCTGAGCTAAGAGGCTTAACTATCCAAACCAAGAGATATGTAAGTGGGTCCTCCCCATAGCAAGCACATTCCCTTTTTGTCCTTGCATAACCTCAACTAAGAAGTCCATGGACCCCATAGTAGATTAATGCTCATGAAAAGTTAAGGACCAACCTAAAAGAATCTATCCAAGAATTTCAACATGTCAAACTAAGACTTTGAGCATAACATGGAAACCATCAATGAGGTGGGTTACAAGAAGCATAAATGGATGATTGAGAAGGTGGGATTGAATCCTGAATTGAGGTCTTAAGAAGTTCCTTGTGAATTTTTTCTTTAAAATTACCCAAGAAGATCCATCCTTAGTCCAGATCAAAACAAGTTACCTTCAGTGACTTTGCATCACCATTTCAAGACTGATCCATCCCCTCAAGACATAAGAGTGATCCCACAAAACAACCACCATTCCATAAAGAGAAGAAAAGAGAAGCAGGAAGTGAGAAAGAGCCTTAGTTAGAGGGGATCATCAAGCATGGGTAACATGTCTTTCAAGTCCCATAACTAGTGCTTGTAGCTCATTTATTTTTCTAAGGGTTGTGCTATGAATTTCCATCATGTGTTTTTTTCGAAATGGGGACAACACCATGCAAAAAATTTATTTGACTTCCTATTATAAGTTAACATGGGATAGTGAGAAGCTAATGAAAACACTCAAGGACCCAAGCAAGTAGAAGAGTACAAAGAGTATTGAGTTCCCTTGAAGTCATACCTTGTGCAAACAATTAAATCCTTTCCAATTCCATAAACTACCAAGGTTCCCACTTTATTAAAGTTTATTTAATGAAAGGAACCTCAAAATTCAAGAACAAGGAAAACCATAGAGTTTGTGGATGGGTGGATGATGTGCACTCACTACCTATTCCATGAAAAATACATCATGTCTTAGTCATTGAACATTAGAATTCAAAAATAAAAACTAGATATTAAAAATCACAACATTAAACACAAACCACCATTAGTAAACAACAACATTGGTACTATGTCTTGTGTTAATAAAGCACTTTTATTAGCAAGAATAATGAAAATTCACACAAAAATAAAGTAAAATATATAAGAAAATATAAAATATTCAAGAAAAATCAAAAATACTAACAATGTTATAAAATAAAAATGAAGAAAATCAATAGAGTGAAGAATCAAAAATGGGTAAAAATCAACAAAGTGTAAAATAAAAGTGTGTAAAATAAAAATGTGTAAAACAAAAGAGTGAAAAATTGAGGAGCCATGTGTATTGTTAGCATAGATGGCCATCTCCCCCATGACTAAGTTGAAGGAAAGAGATGTTGAATATAGAGTGTGATTGTTCATCCAATGAGGTAGTAGTTGCACTGGCTTGTCTTGGCTCCTAGAAAAGTTTCACTTGTTGGTTGTTGACCAACTACTTTCTGTGTGGGATCTTAGGTTTGTCGATTAACATGAATCCATAGAAAAAGGTTTTACCAATTATATAAGACTCCTCCCATAATATTTGGAACTTTTTTTGGGGGGGTACATGTGTAAGGTTGCAGTAGAGAACTTTATCTCTAGGTTAAAATTTTACTTTCCAGGTTGTAAGGTCATAACACCTCTTGTTGTATGACTTATGCACTTCATTCAAAGGTAGGGCTACTAATCAATTTTCATCTAGCATATTCAGGTTGATTGATCTTTCTCTTTATACTAGGCTTAAGTCAAGGTCCAAGTCATAGGTTGTTAAAAGTGTATGAAGCTTAGATTAGACTAGAAGTGTTGGATGTTTTCCATACACTAGCTCATAGGGAGAGTAGCCTATGGGAAGTTTCCACATGGAGAAATAGGCCTAAAGGACATTGTTGAGTTTTGTGCTCTAGTATCTTTTATATTTACTTATAGTTATTATTAGGATCTTTGTGATCTCCCTATTGGTAATTTCTACTTGACCATTGGCTTGAGGGTGATAGGATGTTATTAATTTATGTTCAATCCCCAAGTATTGCATGAAATTTTGAAAGATGGAACCTGAAAAATGGGTTCCATTGTCAAAAATTAGTGTACAAGGCATACCAAACTTATTTACAATATGTTATTATACAAATTGAGTAGTAGTGAATGATGTATAGTCAGTGATGGTTGCTTCTTTAGCCCATTTGGTGTAGTAGTTAACTACCATGATTATGTACACATTTCCATTGGAGATGGGTGTGATGGAACCCATGAAGTCTATGCCCCATATATAAAATGGCTCTAGTGGTTAAATCCATTATTGAGGACCCTCCGTTTGTGTGGTCATCCCAGCATCCTATTGATAGCACTCATAGGATTGGACAAATTGGTGGATGTCCCTAAAGATTGTGGGCCAATAGCATCCTACCATTAAAATTTTTATGATCATGCATCTCCTTACAAGGTGGCCTTTGCAAGGGAATTTATGAGCATCCTAGAGAATGCACAATTTTTCCACATGAGGGACATACCAAGAACCCAGGCCATCAACACACACGTTGTAAAGGTGTCCATTGATTTCCATGAAGTACTTAGCTTGATGAAGAAACTATTATTTCTTCCTAAAGTCTAGATCTTATGGCATATCCTAAGTAAGAAGGTAAGTGTAGATGTTGTCATACCATTTTTATTCAATGGGCACTTTGTCATTTATTACTCCTTTAAAAAAGAGTTTGTTTGAAATTTGATCAGAGAGTGAACTCTCCTCCTCTTTATTATCCCATCTTAACCATGAAATGTGGTCAGTGATGACATTCTCAATTTCTTTTTGATCTACCATTGTGTGATTGAATTTCTACAAGATTAGAAGCCACCATATGAAACATGGGCTTACCATTGGGTTATTCATTAGGAAGTAGATGGCACTATGATCTGTGTGCACAAACACTTTATAGCCAAGCACATAGTTCTTGAACTTTTTGAGAGAATACACCATCACCTTTAGTTCTTTCTTAGTTGTGGTGTACTTGAACTATGCACCCACAATGGTTTTCCTTATGTAGTGGATGTAATACATATGTTTCTTATCATCCAACTGCAAAAACATGGATCCCAAGGCATAATTAAATGCATCTATCATTATATGGAATGGTTTGTACTAATCTAGTGCCCATAAAATTAGAGTTGCTATGAGTATTTCCTTTGGCTATTTAAATTCATGTTCACACTCCTTGGTCCAAATGAATGGATCATCACTCTTTGTCAGCTCAACCAACAACTATTTGATCTTAGAAAAGTTCTCTATGAACAACCAATAGTAGCTAATGTGTCTAAGGAATGATCAAATGTCTTTGACTATCTCTCATTGACATGTGATTCCTTGGATAACCCTTATCTTTTCTAGGTCAACCACAATCCCTAACTGAGTAATGCTATGTTGTAGTACTATGCTCTCCTAGACCATTAAATAGCTTTTCTACGAATTGAGCCTAAGGTTTGTTTCAACACATATTTTTAGTACTTTCTCAAGGTGATCTAGGGCTTGCTCAAATGTAGCCCCATAGGTAGAGAAGTCATCCATAAAGTCATCTATCACACTACCATTTTTTTGTTAAAAAATACTGGGGACTAAGAATACAAATGTTGCAGGAGCATGACATAAACCAAATGACATCTTGCAATATGAAAAAGTTCCCCCAAGACTCGTGAATGTTGTTTTAGCCTAATCATCTGGTGCAATCTAGATTTGGTTATAGCCACTATAACCATCTAAGAAGCTCATAACAATGCCTAGCTATGGTGTCCAACACTCTCTCCACAAATGGAAATGGGAAATGATCTTATAATGTTGTCATGTTCAATAGCCTAAAGTTGACGTACACTTGACACTTGCCACCTTCTTTTAGCATAACTATGAGTGGCCTAACCCACTCACTATCTATCATGGGATAGATGAACCTTTCCTTGAGGAGTTGTTCTATTTCCTCCTTGACAATCTATTTCAACTTGGGATTCAACTACCTCTATGACTACCTTCTTGGCTTCATGGTTGAGTCATTGTAGATACAATACTGGCATATCCTTAGATTAATTCCAATTAGCTTAAGATATGACCAAGCAAAGTTTGTTGGACATTTTTTAACTATCTTCAATAGCTCATATTTTTGTTCAAGATTAAGATTTGCATTAATTATATCTAGCTTACCATTTTTTGAAAATGCATACTTCATGATGACTAGTAGAGTTTTTAACTCTAGGGGATCTAGCTTGAAATGATTAGGGGTTACCAACTCTCCTGAATAGGTATCATCAACTTCATCATCAAATAGTTGGTGATGAACTTACTTAAGTTCATCCATGCCCTTGACATAAGCACATGTCAAGCTCTTAGAGCATTCCATGCATAGCTTGCTACTATTAGAGTTAGTTGTTAGCCATTGGGTATCCTCCTATTTTATGGCTATTGCATATAAGCATCTTTGAATATCAGTTTCATGTGCATACTAATTACATGGTCTAATGAATGTACTTTTAATGAATGGAATTGGATTTTTCTCGAATTTTCCAAATTCATTCTCCTTGAAAATTTCCAAGGAGAGATCCTTGATGCCCATTTGTGCGTCAATAATGCTTAACCATGCATGTTGAATAATGATGAGGAA
Organism: Gnetum montanum; assembly: GCA_015680685.1. NCBI lineage: Eukaryota > Viridiplantae > Streptophyta > Gnetopsida > Gnetales > Gnetaceae > Gnetum > Gnetum montanum. Next base: position 74,520 of record MNCI01033291.1, read on the forward strand.
GTTGCCTTTATAGTTTTCTACCTTTATCACCAAAAAAATCAGTAGGATATGACCACCCAAAAATTGTAGTTACAATATCCTCCACTAATCCCAAAGGGATAGTGATTGATTGTGAAACACCACTAAATTTAGCCTAGCACTTTGAAATGAGAATGATTGAAGCCCTTTCGAAGTTTTGAGAAGCAAAAATTGGCTAAGGCATGGAGCTCACACCGAATTTTCTTAAGGTAGCTTGTCCACCCTCATCATGAGCAACTCTACATAGCATCAAGAATGATAGCATGAGAAGGTCCAGCCTTTAGAATGTCAAAATTACAATTTTTCAGAAGTTTTCCTAAAGTCACACTGCAGGTCATGCTACAGCATGAGCTGCCAAAAGTGGCTCCGAACAGGGCACATTCAAGCTCAAATTTTGACTTGTAAGGTCAGACATAGGTAGGAAACTATTACACCTATGAAATAGGCTTCAAAAATTCAAGAATTATTGTGAAACATGTCATTATCCTTAGGCCATGCTACAATGTGAGTCTAGTGTGACCTATCCAAAATAGCTTCCAATCAGACACATTCAAGTTCAAATTCCAAATTTCAGGTCAATCTCAGGGTTAGACACATTCAGGGAAACTATTGCATTCAAGGAACTTGCTTCAGAAATCAAAATTTGGTGTCAAATGTCTCATTTTACCTCACTCAGGCTGAGGTCACACTGAGGACATGCCCAGCATGACTACCCAACATGAGTGTCTATTGAACGCGCAACGTGAGTATCTACTAAACGCCCAGCGTGAGAGAAAATAGAAATGCTTTAAAAGCCATGGAACCACCCAAATCGGAATCTTGCAATGGTCAAAGTGGTCAAATCAAAGATCTAGAAGTTTCAAGAAAGCCAAGGTCAATTTCTCTTGTAGCACATTGTAAATCTTCATTTGTGGGCTTGTCAAGCCCTCACAGTCTAAATTGTATGTGCTTCCATGGGCTTGAGTAAGCCACACATTGTAAGATACGATGAACCTGGTCAAGAATGTAGCTTGCTAAGACATGTCCAACTCACACATAGTTTTCCATTAGACACATGTCACTTGATTCGCTTTCCTCTCATCTCCCAGCCATTGATTCCATTCATGAATTCTGTGCCCGAGCCTAGCCTAACCCTATAAATACCCTATCAATTCTCATAAATGGGGTTGGCAATTTTTGAGTTAAATAGCTTAAAAAACTCATACCAGCGATCCTTGGGAACTCGGCACACCTTTACTCCTAGCATCCAAGAACTTCTGAAATACACCGCATCACATCACATCACATTGCCCCGGGGCTTGCCACTTGTCCTACCATCTACACGTGCAGCTACACTTTGACTGGTGCACATCTTTTCTATGCAATGCAATACAACTCTTTTTGCCAATCATTATTCTGTTTAATCTATCTTACATTCAGTTTACCTTTTGTTTATGTTTTGTTTATGATACCTACATATGCTTCTGTATACATTTCATGCCCACTGTTTACATTTTAAAGCTTCAGTTACGATAACCCTAGCGTAAGCCATAGTTTACACTCAGGGAAGTCCTTGGTTGATTTTTGTGTAGACCATCCAAGGCACTCTACCTTCATTTACTTTTCTAGCTTGCCCTCGGGCAAAGGTAGGGTTAGCTATGTCTGCCCGATGATCTTTTGGTGTTTGTTTCCCTTCCAACCTTACACTGATGATTTAGGTCAGTATAGTAAATTGGTGCTAGAAGGAGGGCCTGACTTGCTTGTTGTATGTTAAAATGTCAATCACGCTACAAAACTTATTCATCTTGTCCCCATGAGTCTCCCAATCAAAGTTTTCACACTGTAGTTGTCACATTGTGGTTATCATGCTACAGTTTTCACACTGTCCTATAGTTGTCACATTCTAGTTGTCACACTACATTTTCTTGCATTCAGCCCGTCTAGCTTAGTTTACTCACGTTCATTATTGAATGCTCCCAAATTAACCCGGTGACATTGCTGACCTCTAACTTTGGGACTAAAACCTCAAAATCTATGATTGCTACTGAATCCATAACTATCATTGAACAAATAAATGCCCAAGGTCCTACATGCTAGTTACTTAGGCTATAGGGCAGAGACCCTATCTATGTGAGTCTTACACCTGAACAATATAACTTCATCTGTGTCAAGATCCAAGCCAAGTTACCCATCGATCGTGTAGAGAGAGAAGAAAAGCAAGACTATGAACTTATCCACAAAGGAGGTTGTGAATTCATCCCCTTAGCATTTTACATAATCCCACTATCTAAACACCACCACAAACTCATATCCCAGCTTCTCATGGGAAGAAGACAAGCCTTATAGACATCTCCGATAGAGCCTCAAGGTGGAGATGAGGAGGACGACTTCACAGCCAAATATGAACATGGGGATTCATACCATACTGTCAATCCCCATGCCCATACAAATCCATTATTTCAACCTTTCCTAGAAGAGACTATATTTCCACCACTAGCTTCTCTCCAAGAAGTAGCCATTCCCATTCCCATCTTCTCCATGTCCAATGTTCAATCCAATGCATCCACTTCCATCATACCTCTACAAATACAATCCCAATATCATCCTCCCCAAACTAATGTAGGATCAACCTTTTGACCTCAAGTGATTGGGATGCCATCAGTCATACCAGCTTCCACATCTACCCATTACATACCCCAGGTGCAAATCGAACAAGCACCACTGACCACTTCACAACCCGTGACTGGGAAGTGGGTCCCACTAGCTTTTTAGCAAAACCTATCTAACCATTATAGCATACGACACCCCATAGTCTTAACCCAAAATGTCATCCCACCGTAACAAGAAACAATCTAACAATCTCTCTTTCCATAAATGATGCAACAATCAAATCATTATCAATTACTGTCAACCCAATCCATTGGTTTGCCTATTGCCCAAGAGTGGGAAAATAGAAAGAAAATGATGCACTCATTAGCAAAATAATTAAAATGCCTTAAAAATATGAACATTGAGGAAGTTAAGGTACTAGAATTCTATCAAGATGATCCAATTGACCCCTCAGTCCCACCACTAACCTTGCCAAAGGGAGTTTCATTACCCTAACTTACCAAGTATAATGGAGAAAGGGACCCAAATGCTCACCTAGTAGCATTTCAAACATAATGTCTATTGCTTTAGGAATGGCCTCATGTAATTCTACATGTGTTTGCAATGTCCTTAACCAGAAAAGCTTTAGACTTGTACTAAGCCTTACCTCGTACCTCTATATCTTCTCTAGAGGACTTGTTGCATCAATTTTTCACCTGTTTCAAATACAATCTAAAACCTGAAGCCATGTTAGATAGCTTGCTTCAAATTAAACAAGTGTCATTAGAGCTAGCATAGAAATTTATCGAAAGGTGGAGTGCAGCCCTCAATAAACTTCACAAGCTTATTCCTGAAACATATCTACTTACCATCCTTAAGGCAGTCGCTAATAACTTTATTAAATCAAAACATTACAATTTGAAACTCCGTACCTTGAGCCAGGCATTTGTGAAAATTAAATACATAGAAGAGGCTACAAAAATAAGCAATAAACCAACCTACTTGACCTTTAGGAGCCAACATACGAGGAAAGATAAATCCAAGATGATGGTAGTAGCAGTGGCTGAGACATCCTAACCTAGCCATGCATGAAAAAAAAAGGAAAACAACCTACTATCCCAAATGGCTATGAAAGAAATACACCTACACCTACACCTAAAACTTCCTCAAATAGGAACACCAACATGGTCCACATCCATACATTTGAAAGAAAAGGCCCCGCTGAATACAGACCCTTGCCCATGAAACCATCACAATTGCTCGATCAACTTCTAAATACTAGGCTAATTAAACATAAACAAATGTCTCCCGCAGCATCTCAAAAACATGATAGATTCTATGAATTGGCCAAAAACCCAGCCTTAGCAATAGCTAATGAACCACCCATTCTAAGAGGTTTTAGGTTGGATAGGTTTTTCGAGTATCACCAATGACCTGGTCATGGAACTGATTACTATTTCACCTTGAAACAAGATATAAAACACATGATAGATAGGGGTGAAGTAGTATTTGATGAGGCAAGCCTAGTAAGACCTCAGAACTAGCCCATCGAGGTCTACAAGGATCCTCTCAATGCTAGTCAAGCACCATATGTAATTAACACTATCCATGTGGAGGATAGACAAGATGTTCCACAAAATCCTTTTGTGATTCGTAGACCTTCAGAAAACACACCTACCCCAACATCTCCTCAAACCTCTTTCACCATACACACATCTCATGCACCATGAAAACCATTCGTTATCTGTAGACCTCTTTCCATCACCACGATGACCATAAAATTTGAAAACTGATCCATTCCCTTTGTGATCCAAGTGCTAAAACGTCCTAGCACACCATCCACCTCCACTCCCTCACGACATCTATGAGAACATCTTGTTGATAGGTTAATGAGAGAACGTCTGGAAAGAGAGAATATTCAGCACAAATTAGGATCACCAAAGCCTACACCGCTAAACATTATTCCTATGGGTCCATCTATCAATGAGCCTAGTACGAGCCATCAAAATAAGGATAATGTCATGGGTTGTCCTAAACCCAGCATCGTCAGTGACTAATGTAAAAATTCCTCCATGAGAAATATGAATGCTAGGTCAAATGGACCAAATCTCTATAGATAATAATGTCCCAAATGGTAAAGATCTAGCAAGTGTGTTAACCCAGGTTACACAATCCTTAAAACAAAAGAATACTTCTCTGAGTCTATACAACCTAGTAATGACTTCATCAGTACATCGGGAAGCTCTTGTACGGATGTTGACTTCGATACCTATTAGTGAGGACCTTCCTATAGATGAACCATTCATTTATGCAGTATTGTCCCTACAACTTTAGGAATCAAAGATCATGTCCCTAGAGTTTTGCGCTAAGGACATTAAGCTTGATGAGAAAATAGGAGAAGTCACCACTACAACTATGTTCATAATGATACAGGTTAATCACTTCAAGATACATAGGGTGCATTTTGATGACAACGTGGCAACAAACGTAATACTTTTTTCCATCATCGAAAAATTGGGGCTTACTAAACAAATACAACCCATGAAAACCTCTTTCTTAAAATCCTTTAGTGGTTCTCGTGTTGGGATGAAAGGTATGGTCACCTTATATTTCATAGTAGAAAACTAATTCCCCACATCAACTGAATTCATAGTGGTTGATGAAATTCTAGGGTTTAATCTGATCCTAGGATGACCCTGGCTAGCTCAACTTAAGGCCGTATCCTCACCAATCCACTAGAAGATCCACTTATCTTACGAGGGTGGTGAAATCATCATACATGGGGACACAACAATATCGATCGCTTCCTCACACCCTAAGGTAAGTCAAGAGTCGGAAATTGAGTTTGTTGAGCCTAAGCAAGAAAATGTGAACATACATTAAGATATGAACCCAACGTTAACTCACAATCCTACTAGGACTGAAGAAATACAAGAGGACACAAACATAGGAGCCATTCCTATTAATGTCTCTTGGTTGGAATTACACTTTGACATCACTGATGAAGGGGAATGTGAGTATAAAATCATACCTAGATGCCCAAACCCACATGTTAAGCTACAAAAGATCAAGAGGCAACTCAACATCTAGAACGAAATTACCACATGTCTGAAATGATGTTAAACTACCACATGTCCGAAATGACGTTAAACTACCACATGTCCAAAATGACATTAAACTACCACATGTCTACAATGACGTTAAACTAGCCACAGTCAAAAATGACTGGTTCCTTGTAAAAGTTTCTCAAAACTATTATTACCTTTGGCCCACTATGGCATAAAAATGGTAACCTTTCTTTCCTTGGCAATAGATGCAATAGTCCATCATGACTTTAAAATGATCTAAATAGCCCAAAATGGCTTTAAACTAGGATTCAATACATCACAAAGCTTACAAACATGCACCATGTTATGTCAAATTTAGTTTAAATGATACAAGTTGCAGTCTCGATTTATGCCTTATCGTTGCTTTCTTCTTTTGCAAAAATTTATTTATGTTTTGTTTCCACCATCTTACATTTAGTTACATGCATGTGTTCATGATAATATTGGAAAAAAGAAAATAAAAAGAAAAAACACAAAATAAAAAAAATGATATGTCAACATCATGGTAAAATTTCAACATATTAGGTTATAATTAGGTTCACATTATTACACTTGTCAACTGCAACTTTCATCAAACATGCAAAAATCAAAAAACATTTAATAACTAAAGTCTAGTTAACAATAAGATCATGGAGGGGGCTAGTCCCCAAGATCCTCTTCATCATCCGCTCTTGCTCCATTGGGGCCAGTTCCATCATTAACATGCCCCTATAGTAGAAAACAAAAAACAAAACAAAATAGGTAAGAGTAGTAGAGCAAGTCATAAACACAAAAATTAGGAAAAATAGTAACGCTCATGAGGAAGGTCCTAAGTTAGTCTCCAAATGGCATAGAATCTCCCCATCAGGCATGTTTGCCCAATCCTCTCCAACCAAGTCACATTGGGCCTTCCCACCAGCAGCTCACACTAGGCTTTCATCCCAACACTCACGCTAAGTACTCAAGCTAAGAACCCATAATTTGTCCTGAAACCTTTACCTTGTGTTCACTTTGCCTAGCTAGTGGTCACACAGGACACCTCCCCAATAACATGAAAGTCATGCAGCCAACACATAAAAATGCATTGCAGAACAAGTCTTCCTTCCAATGCAGGTCCTCTTAGTCCACACTAGTTTCACTTCTTTCATTGCCCACATTCACGATGCCAAGAAGGCTAAAAGCCTAGCTACCCTAGGTATGAAAAATTACAAGTGACACTGCCTTGGGAAAAATACAAAAATTTCAAGTCATGCTGACTAGGAAAAATCCAAAAATTACAAGTGATGCTGCCCTGGGCAAAATCCAAAAATTACAAGTCACACTCCCTAGGCATGAAAAATTACATGTCATGTTGCCTTGGCTCCAAAGTTAAAAATTTTGTAATCATGCTGCCCTCCAAAATTGAATTTTTTTGCCCAAAGCTTCAAATTCATGCTGTTCATTCCCTGCCATGAAATTCACAAGTCATGTTGTTCATTCCTTGCCCTAAACCCTAGAAAAATTTGCAAGTAACGATGCCCCTCCAAAATCAAAACATTTACTATCACGTTGCCAAAGATGCTAAAGAGGGCAAGATAGTCACACTGTCAAGAAGGGCAGGAGGCTCATGCTATGGACAAAGAAAATCCCAAGATCACGAACGTAGCTCATGCTGTGACTCAAAAGACAAGCCTTTCTCCCCACACTCATGGAAACCATGCCAAGAAAGCCAGAAACCCTAAAAAAACTAAAAACCCCCACAATTCCAGAAATCCCAAAGCCCAAATCATAGCACAAAATCTCACCCTAGGTAATGCTACTTATAAAAATACCAGAGAAAAATTGGGAAAAAAGAATTTACCTGTGCAAGGCCTTCTTCCACATTGGAATCCTGGCTTGGGGAGACATTGGGAGAGATCTTCACTCTTCTCCATGAACTCCTGAGCTTTCTACTTCTTCCCCTTTCCCCCACATACTTTTCCTCTACCCTTGTCCTTCATGTTTCCTTGTGCACGTTGATGCTATTGATAGTAAGTCACATTGACATGGTAGGTCACACTGATGTTGTAGGTCATGTTGCACTCCTAAGTCACGATAGCACAAAATGCCCTCCCTCAACTTTAAACCCCCATTTTAAACCTTTTTATTTTACTTTATTTTTCTCTCACCTTATATTTACTTTATTTGTTTAAATTTGTCTCCATTGGTGTTCTACGTCAACCTACATCCCCCATTATTCCAGCCTCTAGAGATGAGGCCCAAAATTTCTTATGAAGAAGAGGAGGAAAGTGTAGAAAATCAACAACGATAAATAAATAAACATATATAAACAAATGGAAATGGCATAAAATTCATAAAACTTTGAAATACACATGACCTTATTATTCACTCAAAAATTTGAAATTTTAAAATGTAGAATTTAAAAGTCAAAAATTTAAAATTTAAAAATGGTGCATACATTCAGTCCAAATGACAACAGTTGGCTTGGTACGACCTTAAACTACCATGTGGCTTGGTATGGCCTTAAACTGCCATGACTACGACCACATCCCCTAATTTCTTCAGTAGATAGTTTGATTATTCCATGTTCGTTCACACTTTGTAACTCTCCTACCAAGGGAATGTCTCTTACTTCGTGCCCGTTTTAATTGGTAGGAGCATGCACATGGGCACCAAGAATATCTTTTCAACATTGTCTCTAAATTGACCATATGGGGAGGTAGAAAGAGCAATCAACCTAGAATCCTTGGATTTAAATCTATCCACCTATACCAATTTAATAGCCTCTACTCAAGAAACGATAGATTGTCCTAAAACTCTATATCTAGAAGTTGATAATATCACTGAAGATCCTCTAGTTGAAATCGCCATTACCACAATCAATGGCGAAACCAGAATATTGAAATTAAGTGCCTTACTAGACTTGCAACTCATAGGTGACATCACTCAACTATTAAAAGTTAACTTAAAAATGTTTGCATGGTCATATATCGACATGCTAGGACTAGATCCCTAGATAATCCAACACAACATTATTCTTGATGAAAAAATTAAACTAGTGAAGAAAAAAGCAATGAAGGTTAGACCCAAGGTTATATTGGCCGTCCATGCTAAAATCACAAAGCTCTATCAAGTTGGTTTCATCTGGGCCATTGACTATTCCAATTGGGTATCAAACATAGTTGTAGTCCGCAAGAAGAATGGTAGTATATGCATATGCATTGACTTCCATGATCTCAACACAACCACTATAAACGAAGATTTCCCATTACCTAGCATTGATCAACTTATTGACACAACTGCCAGGCATGCACTATTATCCTTTATTGATGGATTCTTGGGATACAACCAAATAAGAATCAACCTAGAACATCAACTCAGAACAACTTTCATAACACCTTGGGGTACATTTTGTTATACAATGATGCCATTTGGCCATAGAAACATAGGAGCTACATATCAACGAGCAATGAAATACATATTTAGTGATTACTTAATTTTCTCAATGATTATGTTGATGATATCGTAGTTAAATCTAAAATAATAGAACAACATGCAAGAGATCTAAACTTAGTGCTTAAATGTTGCCTCAAATATGACCTTAGACACAATCCAAAGAAGTGCATCTTTGGTGTCAAAATAGGAAAACTGCTTAGTTTCATAGTCTCAAAAATAAGAATATGGGTAGACCCTAATAAAGTTAAGGAAATAACTAATATGCAACAGCCAAAGAACCTTACCAAATTACATGGTCTTCAAGGTAGGCTACAATTCATTAGATGCTTTATCGAGAGGTTGAAAAATAAGTTGAGACCTATGCAGAACCTATTAAAAAAATATGTGCATTTCCAATGGACCCAACAATGTCAAGAAGAATTCGAGAACATAAAGCAAGAACTGGCTCAACTACCAACAGTCTATCCCCCTTAAGGCGATAAACGCTTCTACATCTACCTTGCAGCTTCTGATTCTTCCATCATGTCGATGCTTTGTCAAAAATGTCAAGATGGAGCCAAGATCCCTGTATAGTATCTAAGACATGTTTTAATTGCCTATGAACAATGATACAACAATGTAGAGAAATCATGCCTTGCCTTTGTTTTCACCTTGAAGAAATGACGACATTATCTCTTCCGCAATCAAGTTTACATTATTTGCAAAGATAACATACTCCATGCTATCACTAACAATATCTATGAGTTGAGTAGGATAGATAGATGGAAAGTAACAATCGTAGAGTTTGACTTACACTACATTGCTCAATCTTCCATAAAAGGTCCAGCAATAGTCACACAGGTAGCCATCTTGCCAACACCTAATCAAGCAATAGTCAACCCTGAATTATGAGGCACTGTACTTTACAATTATGAGGCAACCCTCTATTTTGATGGAGCTTCAACTTCTCGAGGAGGGAGTGCTGCAACCATTTTAGCATACCCATCTAGAAAAATCCAGCCCTTTGCCTACTAATTAACTTTTCCTTGTACCAATAACATGGAAGAATATGAAGGTCTTCTTAGAGGTCTTCAAACAACATTGACTTCGGGAATCTCACGTCTTGTAGTCTAAGGGGATTCACAATTAGTCATTAATCAAGTCACTGAGGTTTACGCATGTAAGGCTCTCCATTTGCAACATATTGTGATTTAACCAAACATCTGTTGAGACAACTAGTAGAAACCGATATACAGCGTGTACCTAGAAGTGAAAACACCATTGTTGATGCACTTGCCAAACTAGCCTTAAACATGACACCTGAAATGTTCCATGTGTTGCCTAGTTCTATAACAAGTTGTACCGAACCTAAAATTAATACTCTTGATGAAATGCCTATAGCATCTGTTAGCACAACACACACAATAGAATGGTACGATGACATAAAAGAGTACCTTATATGAGGCGAACCTCCACAACACTTGACAAATGCTCAAAAGGGCGTTGTGCAAAAAAACTCCCAGAAATATGTGTTAATAGGGGATACCTTGTGTCACAAATCCTATGAAGGTATTTTGCTGATGTGTGTTAGTAGCATTGATGGTCAAAAGATTGTAGAAAAAATCCACGAAGGACTTTATGGAGGGCATAAAAAATATTAATTGATGCCATGCCCAAAGTTATAACATAAAAAATATTAATACGGGCATAAAGTCACAATTTAAGTTTTAATAATAATCTATATGGAAAGGTTATAGGGAGTTATATGAACACACCATTTGGCCACCATATCTTTTATTTTCTATAATGGTATTTTTTTGTAAAAATGATAACTTCCTAGTATTAATCCCATGATGTTTGTAACCACTACAAAGGACACTTGTTAGATGCAGCATTTTTATCTCTTTGGTGGTTGAAACCACCCAAAATTGTTGTAACTCACGTAACTTGTTGGGCAAGTAACCTCCTAACTTGTTAGACAAGTAATCTCCTAATTGGTTGGCCAAGTTACTTCACAGAAAAGTTAGGTGAGAAATTTTTGAATATGTAACTTCCCTACCTACATTTTAACCCTATAAAAAGGCTTCAGGGGTCAAGGAGGAAGGATCATCACATTGGGGTCTCATACATCACACTTTTGAGAAGACATTGAGACATGGGATCTCACACATCACACTTGGGATCTTGGAAGATTTGTAAAGACGATTGCTTATAAGATGGCTTTCTAGAATAAAGATTTCAGCCTCTTTGTCATGGTCCTGTGAGTTATGTATTTTATTTTTTGTTTTGTTTAAATTGTTTAGCTAGTGGTTTAGATAGTATCATCCTTGGCAAGTAATTTTGGGATTTTTAGATTGCTCTTATTGTTCTTGTTGCCCGATAGAAATTTCTATTAAAATTTTGCCATAGAAGCGCTTGTGTTTAAAAGCCTTAAGAGCATTTTAGTAGTAAATTTCATTATTGTGCAACGTGTGGGAACTGCTATTGGGATTGTTGTAAGAGAGCCTCTGTTTGTAGTCACGCCGTTGAACAATTCAGTAGTCGAGAGGGTTCAGAAAATCTTTGGTATTTTGATGGGACCAGAATAGCTTCTTTTTATCTTTAAAGTGAATTCTCGTGGTATTTCAATCAGAAATTGTCAAGTCTTTTAAAGGTTCTGTTTGAATGCAATCGTTGACATCTATTATCTAGTCAAAATGGAGTCTCGTACGTGGTAGTTTACGCAGCAATTTTTGGTAGCATAATAGGATTGTCTTGAAGATATTGCTTGTTTGAGCCTTGGAAGTTTGAACAATTCGTAGATATTGAATTTGGGATAGCTTTATTGCGAAGTGTTTACTCGTGTCATTTTACCTTGTTTAAATATTTGAGGTCTACACAAATCTTCTTTCTTTTCTTTTCTACTTATTTTCATTGAATCTTGCTCTATTTCTAGTTTTCTTGTGGAACTATCTCTTTCTCTGGGAAAAATTAGGAGTAGATTGCAGAGTTGTGCTCAAATGCTTTTACAAAATTTTATTTGTTACAAGTAGGTATTATAAGGACCATGTAGACTAGGCAGTTGAACAAAATAGGAAATTTTCAACAACTCACAATACTTGGTAAAGTTGGCTGAATATCTTTAAAGTAAGTCATTTGTAGTTTACACACAATGCAATCATTACATTTCTCACAACCGCATGTCGCACCAACACGCACACATACTCACATTAATTACTGAGTTTATTTGGAGGTATCTAGGCCTTGGTGTTGCCAGAGACCAGCAAGCACCTAAATCCTGATCGAGGACACTCGTTGGTGGTCGCGTCCCAAACGGTTGCCAATAGTTCTTTTGGCGCTAGAAGGAGGGCTAAAAATTAAGCCTCTAGGTTCATAAGCCCTATAATTTTAGTACATCAACAATTATTTGTTACTATAAAAGCTTAAGAGATACTATTTTTAGTTCATGACCAAGAAGATTGATAGTTTG
>MNCI01033291.1:87289-117599 GCA_015680685.1 Gnetum montanum
CTTCTCTATCAAGTTCTGAAGAAGATATGTTTTCAGATAAGGAATGTAATAACAATGAGAAAAATGGATATAATCTACGATCTAAGGAAAGATTAACTACTTATAGACCCCCAAATTTTATTACTGATCTATCTTCTAAGAGAAAATATTTTGAGCCAAATAGAAGAGATAAGAATAAAGGTAAAGACAACCAAGTAGAGCAAAGCACTCCAAATCAGTCTTTCAATAAATGGATAAAGAGACCAAGCTTTATTGGTGATGGAGAGAATGATTTGATTGAATACCTTAAACATGTCAAGGCCAATATTAGCCTCTATTAGTTACTTCAAATAGGAGATCAACAAAGAAAGGCTTTAGAATTCATTAAAGGTAAAAGGAGAGCTAGAGAATCAGAGTTAAGTTATGTGTCTAACAATGATGAAAAGTTAAGGACTTCGTATGACAAGGAAGCTCCTCCTTTCCTCTTGACAATGAAATTGAATGATAAATACTTACACAATTGTTTGGTTGATTCTGGAGCTACATCTACTATAATTCCATTGTCTATATGTAAGAAACTTGGTTTGATTCCTGAAAAATCAAATAAAAAGATTGTTCAAGTGGATAAAAGTAGAGTGAAGATTGTGGGTCAATTACCAAATGTCTTATTGGAAATTGCTTCTGAACCCCGCATCAGAAGTAGAGTAACTATTCAAGTGGCAAATATACCAGATTCACATAGTCTCTTATTGAGTAGAAGTTGGAGCAAGAATTTCTTAGGTTACATATGAACAGATTATTCTCACATGTGATTACCTTGGAAAGGAGAACTAAATCAAATATACATCTATAGTGAACCTTTCATGATTGATAACATTACTTCAAATGGAAAAAGTAAGATGGTTGAAAAAGGAAGTGTTGAAAACAAAATTTGTACACTCCAAGAAAATGAGAATTCATTTGAGAAAGAAGGTGAGAGGATTGCTAAAGATAAATCTCAAGAGGATCAAATTGAAAGCTCCAGCGAGCCAAAAAGTAATAGAAAGATTGCTTATGAGAGAGTTAGAGATATGACGATTCCTACCAGAGTAATCCTCAACATTCTCTTCCCATCTCAAGAATAGTCCATGAACAAAGGACTTAATAATGTATAGTTTGTTTGTTTTGTTTAGGAATGAGGTTTTTGGCTATATGTAGGGGACCTAAACCCTACCTTCTTATGGTTAAGCTTGTTGGTGTACTTGCTTAGTTTGGCCCCTTTGGACTAGACATACCTTCTTATGACATGCACATTAGGCCTCATGTGATATGGTTTCATCTTGGTTTTGGTTCATTTCTATCATTCGTTTTGCAAAATTTTAGCATGGTTGTATGGTCTCATTTGAGTGAGCAGTTGGCTCATGATATCACTGAAACCATGTTGCCTAGGTCTACACAAGACATGCTTGCCTTTATCACTGACATAGATGAGGTACTTATTACAGTTGAGGGAGGCCCTCCTGAGGGTCCTAAATCTACTTTTCCCGTGACTCGTGTGTGGGAGCTGCCTACTTGTAGTCATTATAATAGTAGTAACACACTTTTCCTAGCCTTCCTTTTGCATACTCTATTCCAGAACCCACCTGGGATAGTGTATAGAGTGGACAGGTATGCTCTTCTATGCTTTGCTTAAATTTTATTTATTTTAAGATTATATCATTGTCTATGCATAAATATTCTTTTTCTATGAAGGCCTCATTTTGATGAGAATGGGATGCATGATGATGACGGTGGGCTTGCCTTAGCATGCACAACATTGGAGGCATTCATGGCAGGCCCCATTCTTCATGTTGCAGTACTAGACCAGACAAAGGTGGCTATTGTTGACTAGCATAGGCAATTTTCAAGGGCTTTAAAATGTTGTCAAGTTCATGGTTGGTTGCATGAGGATTGGTCCTCTAATGCGCCAATTTTCCCTTAAAGAATTGATCCTACACCTAATCTACCTATGCCATTTATGGATGGTAAATGACCACATTCTAGACTCCATTTTCTCTTTGTTGCACCATTATGTGCTATATTTCTAACATTTCACTCTATGTTTTTCCTATAGTGGCCATTTGTTCTAATGAAGTTACCATCATATCAGGGCATACTAAGGCTACTTTTGTCATGAAATATGGAGATACAAAATAGTCATAATAAAGGTTGCAGACAAAGGCCTTTGAGTTGGTCATCAGTCATCTTACCCATGCAAGTTTGATGGACTTGTTCACTGCTCTAACTCCTAACATCCCAGCTACTAAAATGATCACCATTGTTGATTCTTTTAAAGATGATGCTTCTCATTTCACTACGCGGGTTTGAGAAGTCAAGGTGTGTTTCCACTTGACTATTGAGTTCCTTTTAGATCTCTTTCGCATGCCCATGGATGGTGCCAAGGTAGCCCTAGATAAAGCAACTAAAGAAGGCCAGGTCATAAAGGAGCTTGAAGAGTGGTTAGTCATGTCTCAGGGTCCTATAGGTTTTTCCATCCAAGATGACACCTGATCAATGCATATGAACTTCCTATATCCTCTCTTCCAGGCATAGGTGTTTCCTAAATCTCTTTCTCAAGGAAGAAACCTTGGGATTGAGTCTATGCATGTGATACGTGCAGTGCTAGAGACGAGCATGTGTTATAACTAGGCATAGTTTCTTGGATCTAGCTTTTGTGGAGAGATTATCAAATTATGGTCAAACATCAATGCGAAATCCCACTTCACATTTTCTTTCTGGATGAGCTTGTTTATTGTGAGTGTTTAGGGTTTATTAAAACACCTGTGAGTCACTAATAAAACTACATACACTTGTGAGTCACATTACGTATTGCTCGCCTTCCTCACTTGTGACTGTTTTATTATGGCACTTATTTTTGTATGGTTTTATTATTGTCATTGTTAGTGTTACTATTTTTCTTAGTTTTGTATTCATGATTTTCTTTATTATTCTTACATTTTTTTTTGTTTTTTATTTGTTTTTCTCTATTATAGGGACAAGTTAATGATGAAGTTGGCCCTAGTGGAACGAGATCGAATGATGAAGAGAATTTTGGGGACTAGCCTCCTCCATGAGCTTACTGTTAATCAAGATTTAGCTATTAAATGTTTTAGATTTTTGGATTTTTGATTGAAATGTATGATGGACAGGTCTAATAATATGGATCTAATCATGGAATAATGCATTGGAATTTTATTACCATATTTACATTCAGTATTTGTTTTTAATTTTTACATGTTTTCTCTTTTTTATTTTTTTTCTCAAGTATTATTGTGAACATATGCCTGTAGTCAATGTAAAATGAGAGAATAAAATGTGAATCAAATATTTGTAAAATAAGAAAGCAATGAGAAGGTATGAATCGAAATTGTAACTTGCAATTTGCAAATGAAAATTTAATGCAACATAATGAGAGTTTGTGAATTTGTAACTTGTTGGTTCTAGTTTAAATCCATTTTAGGTCGTCTACATTAGTTTAAAGTCATGATGGACTGTCACATCTGTGTTAAAGAAAGAGGGATTACTAGTTTTAGGCCATAGTGGGTCAAAAGTAATAACAGTTTTAGGTAGCTTTAAAAGGAACTAGCCATTTCTGACCGTGGCTAATTTAATGTCATTGTGGACGTTCGTTGGTAGTTTAACATCGTACTAGATGATTGGTAGTGTAATGTCTTTTGGGACATGTGGGGGTTCACTCTAATTGATGAGTTGCTTCTTAATCCTTCGTAGTTTGACATGAGGGGTAGGGCATGTAGGCAAGATCTTATACTCAGCTTCCCCTTCACTGGTGATATCAAAGGGTAATTCTAACCAAGAGATATCAGTAGGAATGGCTCCTATTTCTTTGTTGTCCAATGCTCCCTCAACTAGTAGAATCATGAGTTAACATTTGGTTCATGTCTTGAAGTATGCTCATGGTTCCTTGTTTAGTCTTAGAGAATTCAACCTCTAACCCTTGATCTATTCCAGAGTGTGAGGAAGTGAGTGATGTTTTCATATCCCCATGTATGATGATCTCACCACCCTCATAAGATAAGTGGATCTCTTGATGGATTGGTGAGGATACTGCTCCGAGTTGAGCTAGCCAAGGACGTCCTAGAATTAGATTGAATCCTGGCATTTCATCAACCACTACAAATTCAACCAATGTGGGGAATTGGTCCCCTACTATGAAATCCAAGGTAACCATGCCTTTCACCATGACATGGGAACCACTGAAGGATTTTAAGAACGAAGTTGTTGTGGGATGTATTTTCTTTGTAAGCCCTAATTTTTCGATGATAGGGAAGGGTATTACATTCGTTGTTGCGCCTTCATCGACATGCACCCTACTTATTTTCAAATGGTTAACCTATATTGTTATGACCATAGGGGCTATAGTAACCTCCCCCATTTTCTCATCTTTCTTAATGTTATTATCATGAAACTCTAGGGATGTGGTTCTTAATTCTTGAGGTTGTGGGGATAGTACTGCATAAATAGATAGCTCGTCTACAAGAAGGTCCTCACTAACAGGGATCGAAGTCAACATATGCATGAGTGCTTCCCGATGTAAAATTGAAGTCATTACTAGATCATATAGTCTTAAAGAAGTATTCTTTTGTTTCAAAGCCTATGTAACTTGAGTCAATGCACTTACTAGATCGTTACCATTTGGGGTACCCTTATCTGTGGAGACTTGGTCCATTTGAACCACCATTCGTATCTCTCATGGAGGAACTATTGCGTTGGTGGCTAGGGATGTTGGGTTTAGAACCTTAGGAGTACCAGTATTCTTGTCTTGGTGACTTGTGCTAGGCTCACTAGTGGACAAACCCATAGGAAAAACATTTAGCTGTATGGGCTTTGGTGGTCCTACTTCGTGCTAATGATGTTCCTTCTCTACGTGCACTCGTGTCAACCTATTGGCAAGACGCTCTCACAGGGGTCGTGGGGGAGCTATGGGGGTTTTAATATTAGGGTTTTTTGGCACCTGGATCACAAAGGGAGTGGGTCAATTTTTTGATGGTATGGTTTTTATTGCGACAAAAGGGGTCACGTGGATGAAAAATGGCTTTTGTGATGCGGGGAACATGCGTATGATGTAAGGAGTTTGAGAAGGTGTTGGGGTAGGTGTATTTTCAGAGGGCCTATGGATTACAAAAGGTTTTTGTGGGATGTCCTGTCCATTCTCCACATGGATAGTGTTAATCACATATGATGCATCATTAGTATTGAGAGGATCTTTGTAGACCCCCATGGGTTGGTTTTGGGAACTTACTAGGTTTGCCTTATTGAATACTATTTCACCCCTATCAATCATGCGTTGTATATCCTATTTTAAGGTGAAATAGTAGTCTATTCCATGCCCACACCATTGGTGATATTTGCAAAACCTATCCAACCTAAAGCCTCTTGGAATGGGAGGCTCCTTAGCTGTTGCTAAAGCTAGGTTCTTAGCTAACTCACAAAATCAATCATGTTTTTGAGATGTTGTAGGAGACATTTTTTTATGCTTGATTAACCTAGCCTTTATAAGTTGATCTAACAATTTTGAAGGCTACATAGGCAAGGGTGTATATTGGGTGGGATCCTTACATTTGAATGTATGAGTGTGACTCGCGTTGATATTTTTATTTGAGGAAGACTCAGGTGTAGGCATAGGGGTGTTTCTTTCATGGCCAGTAGGAGCAGCAGGTTGTTCTCCTCTTTGTCCTAGATTATTAGGTTGGGTTGTCTCTACCACTGCCACTACCATCATTTTGGATTTATCCTTATCTTTCCTCGTATGTTGGCTCCTAAAGGTCGAGTATTCTAGGTTATTACTTGTATGGGCCACCTCTTCTATGTTCTTAATTTACACAAATTCTTGGGTCAAAGTACAGGCACTCAAATAATAAAGTTTCGATTTAATAAAGTCATTCACGATTGCCTTAAGGATGGTAAGCAGATATGTTTTAGGGATAGGCTTGTAAAGTTCTTTGACGGCTGCACTCCACCTTTGGATAAATTTTTGCACTAGTTCTAACAGTGCATGTTTGATTTGAATCAAGCTATCTAGTGTGGCTTCAAGCTTTAAATTATATTTAAAATAGGTAATGAACTGATGTAACAAATCTCCTAGAGAGGATATGGAGTTATGGTGTAAAGCTCGGTACTAGTCTAAGGCTTTTCCCATTAGGGACATAGCAAATACACATAGAATTGCATGAGGCCAAGCTTGAAGCAATAAACACTCTAGATGAAATGTTACTAGATGGGCATTTGGATCTCCCTCTCCATTGTACTTGGTTAGTTGAGGCAATGAGATTCCCTTTGGCAAGGTTAATGGTGAAACTGAAGGATGGATTGGGTCATCTTGATAGAAGTCTAGCACCTTGACTTCCTTAGTGTTTACAGTTTTAAGGTGCTTTAACTCTTCAGTTAATGAGTGCATCATTTTTTTTGTGTTTTCCCACTCTTGGGCGATAGGTAGACCGATGGGTTAAGTGGATTGTGATTAATAATAATTTTATTATTGAATTGTTTATGAAAAGGGAGACTATTCGATTATTAGTTATGGTGGAGCAACATTCAGGGATGGGATTGCAAGGTGTGGTATGCTGTAGTGAGTTGGTTGGTGTTGTTGAATAGCTGGTGGAATCCACTACCTAGCCATAGGTTGTGATGTGATACCTTGAACATGTTGGGCTGAAGTAATCAATGATGCTCCATGAGTTTGCACTTGTGGTATGTAATGGGTGGATGTGGAAGCTGCTATGATAGATGGAATCCCAATTACTTGAGGTTGAAAGATTGATCTTGCATTAGTTTGGGGAGGGGTTTGTCGGGACTGCACTTGTGGAGGTATGATGAAAGTGGGCATATTAAATTGAATGTTGGCCATGGAGAAGCTAGGAATGGAGGTAGGTACTTCTTGTTAGGAAACCAGTGCTTGAGTGTTTGCAGATGAAGGAGGAAGCATAGTTTCTTCCAGAAAAGGTTGGAATAATGGGTTTGTATGGGCAAGGGGACTAATGGTATGGTATGAATGCCCATGCTTGGATTGGGCTGTGAAGTCATCTTCCTCATCTCGACTTTGAGGCTCTATTGGAGGTCACTGTAAGGCTTGACTCCTCATCATGAGAAGCTAAGATATAAGTTGATGATAGTGTTTGGACAAGGGGATTATATCAAATACCGAGGGAGTGAACTCACGATCCCCTTTGTAAATAAGTTCATAATTTTGCTTTGCTTTCCTTTCTATGTGATTAATAGGCAAGTTGGCTTGGATATTCACACAGATGAAGTTATATTGTTCTATTGTGAGAGTTTCATAAGTAGGGTCTTTGCCCTATAGCCTAAGTGACTAGCACATAGGGCCTTGGGGGTTTATTTATTCAATAACAATTATGGGTTCCATCACAGTCATAGGGTTCGAGGTGTCAACCCCAAAATCAGAGATCGACAATGTCACTATGTTGATCTAGGAAGATTCCATAGTGAGTGTGAATAAATTGGGCTGGATGAGTTGAGCGTGCATAAGCTAGGTGGTCAAGCTAGAATGGGCAAGTTGACATCGTGAATAACTGTCAGTGTGAGCAAGCTAACAGCATGAATAACTGAGAGCATGAGCAAGATGATAGCATGAGTAAGCTGATAGCGTAAGCAAGCTGACAGCATGAACAGGTAGGGTGATCAATGTTTTGATAGAAGGTAAAAAAGTTAGGCCCTCCTTCTAGTGCCAATTTACTGTACTTACCAAAATTTTTGGTGTAAGGCTAGAAGGGAAAAATAAACACCGAAAGATCATCGAATAGAAATAGCTGACCTTGCTTTCACATGAGGGAAAGATGGAAAAGAAAAATAAAGGCAGAGTGCCTTGGATGGTCTACATGCAAATCAACTAAGGACTTCCTTGAACATAAGTTGTATTTTGCACTAGGATTATTGTAACTAATGTTCGAATTGTAAATAGTGATGCACAAAATGCAAACAGAATGTATACATGATTGTATTGTAAACAAAGCATAAACTAAATTTAAAGCAAAATAAACAATACAATCGAAGGGAAAAATAAATGATATTGTATATCTTAGACTGAATGTGCACCAGTCAAAGTGTAGCTACATGTGTGGATGGCAAGTCAAGTGCTAAGCCCTGAGGTGATATTCTTGCAGGTGCTTGGATGTTAGGTGTTAGATGCGTCGAGTGTCCAAAAGTTTCTAGTCAGTGTTTCTTAAGCCATCAACCTTCAAAATT
The DNA here is from genome assembly GCA_015680685.1 of Gnetum montanum. Taxonomy (NCBI): domain Eukaryota; kingdom Viridiplantae; phylum Streptophyta; class Gnetopsida; order Gnetales; family Gnetaceae; genus Gnetum; species Gnetum montanum. The sequence goes on from MNCI01033291.1 coordinate 95,507, forward strand.
ACTAACCCTTATTATGTGAATGGACAGGGTATTTATAAGGTTTGGCTAGGCTCGGCCATGAAACTCATAGGTGGATTAATGGCTGAGAAATGAGAGGAAAATGGATCATGTGATAGGTGTTTGATGGACAGTTGTGTGTGAGTTGATGCACATGAGCAAGCACATTCTTGACAGAGTGCACTATATCTTATAGCATGTGTTAACTTATGCTAGCCAACTTATGCCCATAGAATTAGATACAATTTAGAGTGTAAGAGCTTGAAAAGCTCACAAATGATGAAAATTTACAATGAAAATGATAATGTACAACAAATGAGACTGACTCTAGCTTGCTTGAAACTTCTCGATCCTTGCATTGACTACTATAGGATGTTGATTTGACTGGTTTTGTAGCTGTTTTAGGCATCTCTATCTCACTAGGGCTTCCAACTTGAGTTGATTTTTTCTTAGCATGTCCTCAGCATGTATTTAGCATGCTTTTCACCAACCGTGATCAATACTCATGCTGCTAGTGTGACCTCAACATGACTGAGCTAAAAATGACATATTTCACACCAATTTTTGACCTTTGAAGCCTGTTTCTTAAGTACAGCAATTTTATGACTGTGGTTGACCTTAAGAGTAATCTGCAAGTCAAAAATTTTACTTGATGTAGCTTGTTTTAAAACCACTTTTGGCAGCTCATGTTGGAATCACACTACCAGCGTGACCTCAGTGTGAGCTATAAAAACTTGCAATTTTGGACTTGAAATCTAGAATTCTGGAGGCTGGGACTTGAAGTTGTCAACAATGAACCCTGAGGATGACTTGCACCTTGGAATCAAATCATTTTGACTCAGTTTTGAGGCTCTTAGAGTTGCTCACGCTGCCAGCATGACCTCAACGTGAGTGAGAAGATTTGTATCATTTGACCTGAAATTTACATTTCCAAATGCTGAAACTTGAATTGGACACAATAGTGACTCTTGAGAATGGCTTGCACCCTTATATTGAACCATCTTTGACTTGATTATGAAGTCGTTCGAGTTGCTCATGCTAAGGGCATGCTAGCTTGAGCAAGCTAACTTGACAAGCTGAGTGTGAGTTACATGCCTTAGTCAAATGTTTTCCTCCCAAGAGCTTGGAAGGGTCTGAGTTATTCTTGTTTCAAAGTATTAGGCTAAAATTAGTGGTGTTTTAGGTACTTCATTGGCAAATGGATTCTAGTTGTAAGGGCTGATACTAGCTTTCTACCTCTTTGATGAGTGTCCTGGAAAATAGCTTTAATTTCTTCTAGTAATTTTCTATGTGTTATAAAGTACAAGCATCATGCAAGGCTTGTAGATGGTTTTGTAGATCAAAGTTATATCCCCCTCAAATTTTGGAATATTGTTCATGTCTAGGTACTTGATCCGTCTATCCTTCACATGCCTAGTTGGAATTTTTATAGCCTTTGCAATATTCAACATGCTTTATGTTACCAGTAAAGGCTTATCATCATCATTATTTCATTATCACTGATGATGTCCTTTGTTACCACTTTGTTCATTATGGGCTGGATGATCAATATTATCCAGTTCTTCACCTCCATCATGGTTGTTCTTTTTGTAGCATTTTTTAGAAGAAGAAGAAGATGCAATTGAAGAGGACAAAGAGGAAAGAGGATGGCCACCACCATGGTATCTATTAACTCTTCTTTAGTTTTCACGACCAAATTCATTAGTTTTCTTATTATCTTGGTGCTTATCTAAGCCACTAACTTGACTACCATCTTTACCTAAACCTAGATTGTTGATAGTGGATCATAGTTTCAAGGCCAAACCCTCATCACTAGTAAGAAGGGGTGGAGAATTTTCATATTGAGATCCCCTAGAGAAAGGATCCTCATTATCATCTTGGGTGAGCATAAACAAGGGATTGGTGAACCATTTTCCCTTTATCAACTGATGTTTCTTCTCCTAATGTCAATCTCTCTAGCATTGTATTTCAGTGGGATGGTAGTCTTGGTAGCCGTAATCATGCACAATGTACTTCTCTTGAAGATATTGGATGCCTAACTTAAGATTTTGAAGCAGCATCACAAGCATAGATAAATCGGGAGGCATTACAATGTTGCTTTCATATCATGCCATCATAGTTGTTAATCTTGGTACAGGATGAAGGTGAAGTTACACACATACTCATCTAGATGAGTATATACCACCTTGCATTCTTGAGGGACTAGTGGTTTAACATCATCACACCTATGAGAAGAAGAAATTTTGTAATAAAAATAAAATATCAATGTGCTTATGTGATTATATTATGTGTGAGAATAATGTTGATCTTAGGGTTCATTCAATGGTGTGAATGATGTTCACTAATCCTAGATAGCATACATTTCAATAGAAAGAGTCCCCAAAAATGGCACCAATGATGAGTAGCAAGGTATCCCTAGACAACCATATGAATCATGAAATGTTCATGCATGATCTAGTTGAATTGCATAGGCTCTATATTTTTTTGGAATACTAGTTCTTTAGGAAGTGAACATTACATTGAAGATGTTCATTATCTTCCCAACTATACTTATAAAGCTTAAGGGTATGGTTTAAGTGTAATTGAGGCACATGATTTTTATCATTTTATATTTATTTTTTTGGTGCTTGAAATAAATAGGATAGAGAATAAAGTAATTGAATAGCTATTTTAATCTAATCGACTAACTAGTATTCAACTAATCTTAACATAAGTATCTAGTCCCACTTTTCATACACATCTTGAACACATATAACATTGTTGGATTACCAAGAATTAAGCACAACTAGGATTACTAAACATCATATGCATGGTCAAAGTAGTCATACTTATGTGTTTACTTAATTTCTAGTTAGCTTATCTCGCTTAATTACTTAATTAGCCTAATTATTGAAGAATGTTGAATAAATAAATAAGAACATTAAATGCATGAATAGAAGATTTAAGCTATCCATAATGCTAGAGGGTTTATCAAGAAATTCATCTTTATTACTACACACACTATCCTACTTAGGTACAACAATGCTTGAATAAAGATCCATACACTCAGTGACTTCTACTATAGGCACTTAAGAAAATATCCTAAACTTTTAAATGTTAAAATCATAAGAGCTTTGCTACAACTATGACAAGATGTTTCCTAAACATGGTGTATTGGTGTGTATTTATAGGTAAGAATCAACCATGCATTGATAGTTCCACATCAACAAATAAAATGATGCATTGAAAAAGCCAAATCAATGAATTAAATGATGCATTAACGGAGCTGAGTAGATGCAGCCTCGTTGATGGGGCCTAGTCGACGAGGCCTTATCAATGCAACCAATCTGCAACACATCATAAAGACCACAACATGCAATTATGGTGGTGTTTAGTTGGACCCTCTTTGTTGATGTCTAGAGGATTGACCCAAGAGACACCAATAAAGAAAATAAGACATCATTGCAAGTACATAACAAACATTTCCTCTCTGTGCTTGATTCAATCATGTCAAACCATGCCAAAGGATTCTTATGATGATGGGGGTACGACTATGATGATGTTAATGAAATCATAGGAAAATGGTCATGAGGGCTAACAATGTGTTCCAAGTGTTGACATCATGGCTATGACACTGACATGTTAGTCAGTTAGTGATTCAAGATGTTGGTCTCTTGAAAAATGCATTTGAGGATCCAACATATTGCTTTAAGGTTTCTTTGACTAATAGGATCCTTCCTTTGAATGTTTGGAGTTTTCTGTTTAGGCATTTGGTTCTCATAGGTCATTTAACTTCTTGGCAATTTACTTTCCCATTTTTTTTTATGGAGTGAAAACTTCATTAGGTTTCTTTGCCAAGGCTAATCCTTAACATCATTTTTCTACTTGATGAGGTGTGTTACTTCTAGTAGACTTGATGGCTTTTCCATCAAATGTGATATGTTATTCTTGATGGACTTGGTTTGATTTTGTAATCAAATGATGTGTGTTAAACTCAATAATGGACTTGAAGGTACAACATGACAAGGGATGTCATAAGATCATAGTGCATGGATGTCAAACATATGTCCACATTATTATCTAGGTTAAGGAAGGCTATAATAAGGATACAAGGTTAGGTTCAAGGAGAAGGGAATGGAAATGAATCAAATAATCTTGGCACAATAGGAAAAGCTCACTAAACCTTGTGCTTCAAGATTTCATGGTGACTTGCTACCATGATGAATTATACCTTCATGATGACTTTGGGCTTCATCCTGTAATCACAACTCCAAGAGGATAATAAAACTAGGCAAATAAAACATGTTGCCATGTTACAATGCATAAGTTCATGTAAGATAATGAATAAATCCAAACTACCTAGGTCACCAATGTTGCCAATTTAAGGTCATGGTAAGCCATGTTGCCAATTTAAGGTCTTAGTAGGCCATGGAAAAATGTTCCTTTATTGTGCAAAAGATGTCATGTAGACTTATTGCATGCTAGCTATGAAGGTGATTGAAATCATATAGAGGCTACATTTAGTAATGTTTTAGATAGGAATGATTGATTAAACTGGCTAGTTGATTCCCATCCATTTTGGCTAGTCTGAATGATTCATTTTCATGGGCTTTAGCGACCAAGAAATGCCCTTTCTTGTTAGATGAGAATTTGTTTGCATGCTCATAGCAAACCTTGAGGAATAGGTCACCCTCTTTGATCTTATGCTTGGTAAAGTTATGATGGTGTTACTACTTCTACCTTTCTTGATATTGCTTGACCTAAGTAAGCATTCACACCCATTTCACCTTCACTGAGTCTAGATCCATGGTCCCCAACTCCTTATGTTATTCATCTTTGATGAAGTTAGATAAGCCTCATTGAAGCAACAATACTTACAATTCAAGAGGTAAAATAGCTTTAGAACCATAAACCAAGCTATAAGGGGTTACACCAATTACTATATGAAATGTTTTTCTATAGGCTAAAAGTGCATTGACAAACTACTCACACCATTTGTGCTTGCTATTATTCAACATCATCTTAAGTAAGTTTATGATGGCCTTATTGCTTGCTTTTACTTATGCATTAGCTTGAGGGTAATATGGTAATAAGAAGAAATGATTAATTCCTAGATCATGACAAAAACTCTTCGTTTCCTGGCTACTAAACTATGGTTCATTGTCTATGGCTATGGTCATATGTATAGCTAAAATGGACTACAATATTATCAAGTATGAATTTATAGACTTGTTTAGATGTTTTCATTCTTAGAGGAATAACTTCAACCCACTTTGTGGAGTATTTAGTTGAAGTGATGATGAAACTATGCCCTGTGGAAGATTTAGGTGTTATAGGTCCAACGATATACAACCTCCATCATTAAAAAACCAAGTTATCTAAGTAGTATGCAACTCAGTTGACAATATGTGTATAAGGTTACTATTGTGTTGGCATGTGTCATAAGTTTTATCCTTATAATACAGATAGTCACGTTCAATATAGGGCCAATACTAGCCTAACCATATAATCCTATAGGTCATAGCTCTATGTCTTATATGTCCCCTAGATACACCTACGTGAACCTACTATATAACCATTCAAGCTTCAATTTTACCCAAGCATATTAACAAAATGTCATTATAGGACCATCAACATAATGTGTTATTGCCTACAATGACATACTTTTTTGATCTCTTATGTACAACATCCTTTTGACTAGCAATTAGGCCTTGCAATGGTTCATCATGCATAAGGTAAAATTTAATATTATCATACCACTTTGGGTATATGAAAAGGTTATAATGGTAGTGGAACTAGTTCCATGGGTAGCTAAAGCTTTATCAAAGTGCATGATCACTTCATAGCCCTCAGGCACTTGGCTAACAATGTTAATGTGTTCATCTAAAAAATTAGGTCTATAGTTTCATGGTCATCAATAAGTAAAATAGTGAGTTGCATGACTATAGCTTACCCTTTTATTAAGGATTGAAATATGTAATGGAGGTAAAACTCTATTGTTATGGCTTTCCATTAGGCTATATGACTATTTTTGTAAATGTTGGTTGTTATGGCTCTAAGCATGTTGTCCTTGAAAATGACATTAACCTAGCTCCTAAAGAGGTAGTGTCTCCACTTCTTCAATGAGAATACTAGTGATAGAAAATACCTCTTCACTTTAGTGTATCATGTGTCATGGGCAGCTAATGCATGGCTAAGATATCATACTAGCTTTTATACTTCATCTTGTTTCTAATAGAGTATAGAGGTAATAATCATGTCAAAGATAGTAAGGTAGATGGAAAATGGTTTATCCTCTTATGGAGGATACTGTTAGTAGTTGTGCCAACTCTTGCTTATTGTTTTTAAAGGCTTCTTAGCATTAGTCATTCATTGATAGTGAATTTCTTTCTTAAGTAAGTGTTGCATGAGTTATAACTTATTAGTAAGCCTAGTAATAAACCTATAAATGAATTGCAATCTAACTTGCAATCCTTAAAGCTCCTTAAGGTTAGTAGATGCTACCAAGATGGATATGGCTTTAACCTTATCAGAATTGACATGTATCATTGCCTCAAATACCACAAAGCCAATCATCTTACTAGTTTTTACACCAAAGTCACACTTCTTTGAATTAATCCTAAGATCATACTTAAGAAATCATTTAAGCACATGGTCTAGGTCATGTGTATGATCATTGGCCACTTTGGACTTAACAACTATATCATCTACATAATCGTTGAGCAAACCTAGCATGTAATCACTAAAGGTGTATGTCATGGCTCTTTAGTAGGTTGCTCATACATTCTTGATGCCAAAGGGCATCATGATATATTAAAAGATACCCTAATGGATCATGCAATTCATGCTAAGTTGAGGCCCTTGGTTGATCCTAACCTAGTTATATCTTAAGAATCCATTCATGAAGGATAATAAGGTATGCCTAGCCATAGTATCAATAAGTTGATCAATACTAGGAAAATGAATGTCATCCTTGATGGTTGCCTTATGTAGGTCTTAGAAATTGATGAAAATACATATACTGCCATTTTTCTTAAGGACTACAACTATATTGGACACACATTCTACATAATAAATAGCTCTAATGAGACTAGTTTGGTATAGCTTTGTGATTTCATCAAGAACTACCAAGGCCAAATCAAGTCTAATATTGTGAATTTTATGCTTAAATGGTCTAATGCTAGGATTGAGTATGATCTTATGTTGTACTAAGTATGGGTCAAGACTTGGCATATCTTCATATGACTAGGTAAAGGCCTAAATGTTGTCTTCCAAAACCTTGGTAATATCTTGAGCTTGTTGAGGTTCCAATGAGGAACTTAGTTTTAGGATTTTTTCCTTGCCATTGTACATTTTGACAAGAACCTCAACTAGAGAGTCTTTGGTAATGTCACCAGCCTATAGGTCAAGGATTTTAACTAGGTTTTTAGGACACTATAGAGGTTTCTCTATTGAGGCTATGTGGTTAACAAGACTCTTATGCTTAAGATCTAGGAAATTAAGGTTGATACATCATTTAACATCACTGCAAGGTCCACTTAGGCTCAAGGGAAAACTAATTTTCTCCCAGGTACTCATACTTTAGTCCTGCATGTTAAGCATAAGCACATTAAGTAGCCCCTAGGTAAAAATGAGTAAACAATGCCAAAACACTATGAAATTATGCAAATCCATGCTCCTTCAATGTCAAATACAATGTAAATAAGGTTATTCAAGGTCAAAAATATATGGAAAATAAGCAAACCATATGAAACATAGGCCAAATATAGGTTAAATGAAGGCTACAATCTTGTCAATTTTAGGCCTTGTTAGGTCATGGTAATAGTTTTAAGACTTAGCAAGCCATGGTTACATGGTGTCAAATGATGGTCAAAGAAGATCAAACCCCATCATTCAATGCTAATAAAAGGCTAAACAAAGATCAGAAAAGGCTATAATAAAGAAAATAATAAGAATGTATGGAGAATAAAGCCAATTGATGGCAACCAAGATTAATAATATACAACAAAGACAAAAACAAGTCAAAACACCATTAAATAAGGTAAAATTAATGAAAATGGAATGCACGTGATAAAAAATTGGCTAATACTAGTCAAATAGGATTAAATTTTACTAGTTTTAGGCCTTAGTATTCCATGGCATTAGGCTTCAAGGCTACTAGGTAAGTTTGGACATTAGCAGAGGTTGTTTTAGGGTTGTTTGGTGTCAAAAATCATGGTTTTTAGGATACACATAAGGCAACGTGGGTGAGGTGACCTCCACCATGGATGGGATAGGTAGCTAGTTTCCCAACCTTGTCTTGGGTATTTTTCAACTTTTGATTTCTTGCATGTCTAGCATTCTAGTTTGGGGAAGGGGATGAATCAATTTTGGTGTTAATTTTAGCCCTTGGAAGCCCCCATTAAAGCTTGGATTTTCCACCCATGCTGGAGTGATGTTTGCCAATGTGGCCACAACATGGATACCAAGGAAAATCAATTTTTTAGCATACAAAGGATTAAAATTGGGATCCTAGGACCTTCCCAAGGTAGCACAAGGCCATATCTATGAAAATTAACTATTTTTAAGGTTAAAAGTAGTGTAAAAGTAGGTTTTTAAATTGTACCTCCTAGAGCCATGCTGAGCATCATCGCCCCAATGTGGATGGAAGGTGGCTTCAGTGTGGAAATTATTAAAAAATAAAAGCATGGTCAATTTCTACTTAAGGATAGGTTTTATTAGTTATGGGCTTCCTAGCCATGTTTTGAGGTTTTTTCAAGCAAGTTTCAAGCATTAAATCAAGTTTCATGCTATTTTCATGCTAGGATCACATTGGCCAGCATGGCTCTAGTGTGGATGAGCTAGATCTAGGTTGTGACAAGGTGAAACAAGACTAATATGAGGCCAAATCTAAGGTTTTATAGGTGGGAACTTTCCAATCAAGTCTAGGATCATTTTGGATGAGTTTTAAGGGTTAAAGAAACTTAGGGGGTACACTCACACTAGGGCCACATTGGCCAACATGGTTCAAAGTAATAATACTTGCTTTATGCTCCTAGGATGGTTTCAAGAGTAGATCAACCAAGTTCTTAGGCACCTAGGGTTTTATGGTGTAATTTCTCAAGTTTTTGATCAAATCCTACTTAGTATGAAGGTTGTTTAGGGTTGTTCATGATTCTACCCCCCCTAAGCCATATTGAGAAATGTTGGTCTACCATGGATGAGGGGGCTCGATAGGTTTTAGGATTAAACCAAGGTTATAAAAGTGCAAAATCAAGGTTGTAGGATATTAGGCTTTACTAGCAAAGGATTTTAGTCTCTAGGGATGTCAATCTACTACAAAAAGTAGAAAGGTAGCTCACCTACATTGGAGCCACATTGTTCAATGTGGATTAGGCCTCTCCTAGTATGGATACATCAAGATCTTAGATCTAAGAATGTTTGACATCAAATTAACTATGCATGTTAGCTCCCAAGGTTGCCAAGGTCAAGGGCTAGGGTTTAGGATTGAAATTCAGTAGTTTCAAGGTTTCTATGCGGTTTTGGAGGTTAGCCCTTTGTAGATATGCTGGGGCCACACTATCTAGCATGGATCTATTGTGAGGGATCCAAAGGAAAATATTTTTATCATTTTTGACAAGTTTCAACCATGCATGCATGTCTTGGTGTTGATGGTTCAAGTCCAAGTTTAAAAATTGGCATTTTTGAAGTTTTTTTTGGTAGGTCTTTGAAATTACACTCCTTTAGCAATGTTGGAGCCATGATACCTAGCATGGCTTTAGCATGGAGAATTAAGGGGATAGCTTATGTGGACCTTTTAGTATGTTAAAATGTTAAGTAAAATGGAGACAAAGGTGGTGTGTATGGCTGTGTGGTTATTGTGTTTGTTGGACAAAGATGAGATGATAAGGAACAAACTAGTTTAGACAAAAGGAAAGCTCAAAGGAAGAGATCATCCACAAGGTCTCAAGTAAATGTGCAAGAATTCAAGAACATGGAAAAGAACCAAATAAATCTCAATCAAAGTTATCATCATTGAAGCATGTGGAAGTGCAAGGTTATCAACAAGGAAAGAAGAATTTATCATGGAAAGGAAGGTAAGAAAGATGTCTCCAAGAAATAGTAGACATCTTGGTAGAATTTAAGGATGCATAGGTAAATATGTCTCTACAAAATAGTAGATGTATTTCATTAGGAAAAGACATCTTTCCCAAGAAAAAGACATCTTCACAAAATATAGGTTAGTTTTAGAAAGAAAACTTTCACTACAAAAATACATTTCTCCAAAATGGAGGCCAAATGTAAAACGATGTCTTAGGCACAAAGAAGACATCTTTCATGATCGTTAACTAGGAATTGCACAAGTTCCAAGATTTATTTGAAAAAATGGTAACTATAAGAAGACATCATTCTCATTGGGAAAAATTCAAACTTTTATACAATCATTGTATAATCATTTTTCTATCATTGAAATCATTATTGCTTCTCATTGTATTATCTTTTTTCCATTGTAAAGTACGAATGATAGAGGAAATGTCTTGAACAAATCCATCCATTTTTGACAAATTTGAATTCACCTATTGGAAAGATAGAATGTAAGGATTCTTTGAATCCATGGATTTTGAAGTTTGGGAGTCAAGTCCTGAAGGCTATGATTTTCGTGTTGAAAACTCCACCAAAATCATCAAGCCTTCCAATAGTTGGATACAAGAGGCGAAAGATAAGTTAATGTTTGATTCAAAAGGAAAAAATTATTTATATTGAAATTTAAATAAATTTTAGTTTAATAGGTTATCAAGATATAAAATAGCCAAAGAAATTTGGCAAACTTTAGAAGCTACTTATGAAGGAACTTCTATTGTGAAGAAATCAAAATTTTTAGTTTTATAAAGAAAATATGATAAGCTCAAAATGAGAGAAGGTGAGAAAATAAAGGATTATTTCTCTTGTGTCAATGATCTTGTTGTAGCTATTAGATAAACAAGCAAAGATTTTCCTGAATGTGATGTCATTATAAAAATGATCAGAACTCTTCAACTGGAGTTTAGACCAAAGGTCATGACTATAAAGGAAATTAGAAATTTATCAACTTTAAAATTTGAAGAGCTTCAAATTTCTCTCATTTCTTATGAAATGAATCTCATAACAAATGAATAATCCAAGGAAGACCTATAGCTCTAAAGACTACCTCCAAGGAGAAGTCCAATGAGCATGATGAGGGTAGTGAAGATGAGATTGTCTTTCTCTTAAGGAAGCTACAATGATTGCTAATAAGAAGGAACAAGAGGGCATCTCAACAAAGATCCACTCTACTCAAAGGTAGAGAAAGAGGTAAAAATGTTTTGAATTCTAACCTATATTTATATTCTATAGAATGTTGGATTTGTGAAGGAAGAGTCCATATGTCATTTGAATGTTATAGTGATAGGAAGGTATAGCCTAAGAATAAATCCAATGATGAGGAATTGAAAAATAACAAATTTTATTCAAGTTGGGATGATAGTGAGCAAAGTGAACAAGAAGCAAGCAATTCTTCCAAAGATTTACATCTCATAAGTATGGTGCTTACAAATGAAAATTCCTCACATATTGCTGAACAATATGGTAAGTGTGAGAAAAGGTATAGTGAATTTAAAGAAGAATTTTTTTACATCATTTGATTAGGAAGGAAATGAAATTTGTAATTTTTAAGTTAGATACTATCCATGCTAAAGTGAAAGACGAGATCTCAACCATAAAAGCTAAGATTTAATTGCTAACCTCTTTTAATAAGAACTGCAGCAAGGTTAAAGAAGAGAAGGCTCTTGAAAAATAGCCAAAGAATTTAGAGGAAATTATACATGAAAATTCAAGCTCAAGCATAATTAGGTTTGATAATTTCAATCATGAAGAAAATAATTTATTTTTGTGTAAAAATTGTGGTTGTAAGAAAACTCTTAACTATACCCATTATGATCAAAATAAGATTAACACTTGGTCTTGTCAAAAATGAATTGGTAAGAAAATTGTGTAGGTACTAATAAGTGAAAATGAAGAGAAGTGCAAAATTGAAAATGATGCATTAAGTGATGAAGTGTTTTATCATAAGAAACATAAATAAGTGGAGACATCACATACATAATATAAGGAAAAGGAACTTAAGAATGAGAAGGTACTTCATGATAGGGAGCCACATTGCAAACTTCATTAATCTTCTCTCCTCACCAATAAGCAAGGTAAGTTAAGGTAAGTTTTCATCTCCTTTCTTACTAGTTAATAAGAATGTGCATTGAGAAGTCCAAAATTTTTTATGTCTTGTCTAGATTAGAAAAATGTTGCAATAATTATTTAGAACATCTCTAACATTCATCTTTGAGCTTGATACAATTGGATTTATGAAAATATGTAGTGTAGCACTTGTATTGATTTCCTTTGTATCATTATCTTGTAATATTTTAGTTTGGTTTTTGTCTTGTTTTCAATCTTTTTCAAACTAAACTTCTTGTGAAGACCTACTTTTAAGATCATGTCCTTTGGGATATTTTTACCATTTATGATAATATAAGCTTCTAAATATTCTATTAGGAGTTGGAGGCCTTAGTCTCCACATTTGATCTTAATGTTGACTTATAATTAAAGTACAATGATTACTAGTTGATCTTAAAAGCCTAAGAAGAGTTACATGTGTAGGGGAAGCGTATTCCTCATTATCCATCATCATCTTGGAGATCACTAATGTAGGGGCAGTGTCTTTGGAGAGTGATGAGTGGCAAGGTACCCCTACACTCAACCATACGAAACAAGTGTAGCATGCGCGATCCGGTTGAACTCCGTAGAATAAATGCCTAAATGCCCCATGGAACACTTGGGTTTAATCATTTGTTGTCTTCCCAGACTTACTTGTTGTTGTCACGGTGTATGGTTAAGTAAGTCTAAGGTATATGATTTTTATAGTCCTTTCTGGTTTTCTCCTATGCTATCGAGGTGAAGGGTTGAGAAACTAACTAACTCTAACTAAGGACCTATGTCTAAATTAACTAGCGTCAGCATCCATTCCCACCTACCATACACATCCTAAACTATGCAACTGTGGCTACCAAATGCTAATCATTACTGGGATCACCACATGTAATGCACGTGCTCGAAGTGGTCGTACTGAGGCACTTAACTAGGAGGAAAGGGTTGAGAGAATCTATCTAGCCTACATGCGATGAGCATCCGATTCCTTGACTAACCGTACACATCTTCCATGCATGACTACCACTGGGATTACCAAGCATAGATCCTGGATATGCCACTTGGTTACCAAGTAGTCACACGAGATGCTCATAATCAAGTCGTACTCATACCGCATGTGACGAGCAGGTGATTCCTTGACTAACCGTACACATCCTTAGATGCTCATAATCAAGTTGTACTCGTACCTCATTCTAAGAAAGAAATAAATAGAAATTAAAATAAAATCCTATTCCATGCACTGCAAGTTTTATCCAATCAATTTTGTCTTTATTTCTATACACAACTTTGTGTTCAGGTACAATGTTGCTCGAATAAAGATCCGTTCACTCTAGGACTCTTACTATGGGCACATGGAAAATAATCTAACTCTAGAGTGATCAAACTACTAAAGTTTCCCTACTTCTAGACCAAGATGAGAAATGAGGGGAGTGCCACCTCTTATTTATAGATTTGGCAGTGGACTGTGATATTGCGTACACAATATCGCAAGGGACGACGTGATATCACGTACGTGATATCACATAGGATGTGATATCGTAGTGGCCACGATATTGCATACGCGATATCGTGTCTCATCACATATTTTAGCCAAGAAATACTCAAACAGCACAATATCACGAATGAGTAAAGATTCATGTCATGTGAGAACATTCAAGTTAAAAATAGGATTAACTATTGGTTAAGATACCATTATAGAAATTTTACCATTGTGATATTTCTTGGTTACTAATTAAAATCTACTTTTTCATTTTTGGGCATTCACTTATTTTGGGTATTTGTACTTCTTCATGAGAATTTCTATTTGCAGGTGTATCCTTTCTTTCATTCCATTTAATTACCTCCTTGGTGTTTTCATAAGAGTTGAGTTCTAATAAAATCATGACACATTGCTTTACCTTATGAGTTTATTAGTTCAAAAGATAGGTCATTTGATCCTAAAAAATTGGGTTTTGATATAGGATAGATCCTATCTTGTTTTTAGCCTTTCGAATGTTGTGCTAAGAGAATATCTCGAGATATAAGTTTTAATGAAATAAACTAGTTTCTTCTAAATGCTCTATATTTTGTCTTTAGCATCAAATTAATTATTATTAGTCCTTTCTAGATTAGTTGTATCACCTTGTTTTCAAACTAAAAGGAGCAGGTCTCAATGTATTATTAGTCCACCTATTTGATATTCAAGAAAGAACTACCTATATTTTTATGAAAGAGTGTAAATAGTTGATATTATTCCTTACAACAAAATAAGCAAAAACATTATCATTCTGTCGATGGAAAAGTATCCATGGTCTTGATTAAAGCATCCTTTGAATAGTATGCCTTGAGATGTACTTTCTAGTTCAAGGATTTAAAATTTGGCATGGCTTATTTCAAATTGTATGATACATATACGTTTAAGAAGTTGTATTGCCCTACTCTCCTTATCATAAAGATTTCTATGACCTATTCTTTTGTTGATGTTTTAGAAAGAAGGAGAATATTAGAAAATTAAAGGACCATGTGATATTTACTTAAGTTACTCGGTCTTCAAGACTCATACTTTAGTTTAAGCTTTAAGTTTAAATATCACCTGAAAGGCATGGATCAGTTCTTAAAAAATTAGGGGTAGCTATTCATAGAACTTAATGACAAAAATTTGGATGCTCTTTAACTAATATTTTTGCTTAGCTAAATTTTTTATCTCCTTGGGATTATCACATAGTATTGTTTATGCATATTATCTAAAATTGATGTTCTTTTATGATGTCTCTTTAGAAATATGTTTATGTGCCTTACCCTTTTTTCTACTATTAAAAAATGGAGATAATTTATGGTTATATTTGTATGATTTACTAACCAATTTTCTTAATTTTGCAACATCACAAAAAAGGGGGAGATTTTGGACCTTTGATTTGTTAAAAAATTAAGTAAAATGAAGACAAAGGTGGTTTGTATGGTTGTGTGGTTATTGTGTTTGTAGGACAAAGATTAAATGATAAGGAATGAACTGGTTTAGATAAAAGAAGAGCTTAAAGGAAAAGGTCATCCAAAAGATCTCAAGTAAACATGCAGGAATTCAAGAATGTGGACAAGGACCAAATAAATCATAAGCAAATTTGTCATCATTAGAGAATGCAGAAGTGCAAGGTTATCAAAAAGGAACAAAGAATTCATCATGCAAAGAAAGGTGAAGAAATACATCTCCAAGAAATAGTACATGTCTTAGAAGAATTGAAGGATGCATAGGCAAAGACATCTCTACAAAAGAGTAGACATCTTTCACTAGGCAAATATGCCTTTCTCCAAACAAAGAAATCTTCATAGAATATAACCCAATTTTAGAAAGACATATTTCACTAGACAAGGATGTCTCTCTAGAATGGAGACCAAATGCAAAAAGACATCTTAGGCATGAAGAAGATGTCTTCCATGACCATTAACTAGCCATTGCACAACTTGTAAGATATATTTGGAAACATGGTAACTATAAGAAGACATTATTCTCATTAGGAAAAATGCAAACTCTTGTACAATCATTGTATAATCATTTATCTACTATCAAAATCTTTTTTGGTACTTATTGTTTTATATTTTGTTCCATTGTAAAGTGTGATGTACTTAAAAGTGCAAGGATTAGCAAACTAAGTTGCATTCATCTCATGTAATTATTTTTCTCCCTTTGATCCTATGAGGTTGATGTGCTTCTTCAGGGAAGGCATCTTGATTAAGCTTGTCGAGATCCTACAAGATTGAGTGGTTGTGTAGTGTCACAAAGCATTGAAGTAGAGCTCAATATTGTAAAGGTTTTCAAAGCCTAAAAATAACATTCTAAGCTTGTTGAGACCTTGCAAGGTTGAGTGTTTGGTGTAGCATCATAAAAATCTAGAGTGGAGCTTAGAGATTATATAGGGTGTGGTACACTTCAAACAATATTTGAGAGCAAAAAAGTCTAGAGATGTGCTAGTGATCTATCC
The DNA here is from genome assembly GCA_015680685.1 of Gnetum montanum. NCBI lineage: Eukaryota > Viridiplantae > Streptophyta > Gnetopsida > Gnetales > Gnetaceae > Gnetum > Gnetum montanum. The sequence continues at coordinate 111,634 of MNCI01033291.1, forward strand.
TTTGAGTGTGGACTATTGAAGTTGTAGAACCATATTAAATTTTGTGTATGTATTGTGTTCAAATAATTTTTTAGGGAAACTTATTCATCCTTACCCTATTCTAAGTTCAATTATTCACAACCTATTGTCTTTTTTGGTAGGTTTTTATTCGTCTTTTGGCTTCTAGTAGTGTTGGCAAGGTTCTGGGATTAGTGTAGTATAATCTAGAGTTATTTTGAGGTTTTTGTGAACCTTCCATGGGTTACCTCCTTAGTACACACATTGGGTAATGTGGGTGAGGTGGGTTTCCACCATGGATATGGGAATAGACATGATAAGTAGTATATTTTGTTAATTTGTTTGCTACCAAAGACTCCAAGAGGCTAGGAGGTTAACATATGTTAACTTTGATGTAAATTTTAGTAGTTCTCTATCTTAACCCCCTTCATCCACACTAGGGAAACAGTACCTAGTGTGGATAGGATCCTCCCCGGTGTGGCTCCACATGAATGCATGGATTTAAGAACTTTTGGCAAAATTCAATAGGGTTTTAGAGTTGCCAATGTTTCAAGGGTCAAGGGTTAAGACCCAACGCTAGAATCAATAATTTTAAGGCATCCTTGGTACTCTTTGTAGTTATTCCCCTTTGAACCATGGTGGGTAATGTGGCCCTAGAGTGGATGGAAGGGATATAGTAAGTTTTTGCTATTTTTGGTGGATTTCATGACATCTTAAGCCTTTGGAAGGCTCTCATACAATTTAGGGTTCAGTAGGGTAAGTTAGAAGGCTATTTTTGGCTATGGGATGGGTTTTTCTACATAACCATAGGGAACCCATGCTAGATCCATTTTGGTAGCCTCTATGAGGGGTTTCATCAACATGGCTTAGGCAATAGGAGTGAAAATTGACTCAAGTTCTAGTCATTGTCAACAATAGGAGGTTACATAGGGAAACTAAGGTCATCAAGATGAGTTTTATGATTATTCAAGGCTTTAGGAAAGGTTTTTATGGTATACCTCCAGGGTACCCACACTAGACTCATGCTCAGTAGCGTGGATGTGTGGTTTGCCAACATGTGAACAACAAAAGATGGAAAATTGACTTGGTTTCAAATGGATCNTAAATCAAGGCTTCGTGAGCACTAAAGTATGGATATGAATGTTACCCACTTGGGCAATGTTGGAACCATGTTGGATAGCATTGACTTAGGGTGGATGTCCAAAGTGGAAAGTTTTATTAAGATCTTACCCAATTTCAGAGTCTAGAGTTTGACAGATTTGGTCATAACTATTGAAAATAGTAATAAGAAAGGTTATGTGGTCAAGGGGATGGAACCCATGCTGGATCCATGTTGCCCAACTTGGACACAAGGGAGGATAAGGTTGAAACATGATTTATGTGTTCCAAGAGTTCAAAATATTAGCATTACTAAAATTCCAAACTTAGAACACTATGCATGGAAGGCATATGGTGGGGACCATGAAAAGAAATTAAATTTTTTGAATTTGGTATGAACTCCCACCATTCCTAGCATTAGCAAGACTTTCTCCCCTTTTCACTTTAGTAGACCATGAGTTTTAGTGCATGAAATTTGTAACGGTGGCATGGAAGAAGGCATTTAGATTTAGCTCTAGGTTTTATGTTTGATTTTTGCAAGAATCGCACACACAACTCTCATTCTGTCTCATAGAAAAATATATTTGAGTTTGGTAGGGATCTTATTCTCAAGAATCATCATTCTTCAGTGTTGGTGCTTCAAATGTTCCTCCCTAGGTAATGTTGTTGTCCAAATTCTTCAAATCTTCTAATTTCTACTTAGTGTTGTTTGTAGAAATCATGAAGAGGAGAGTAGAAAGTAGTAAGAACCTCATGATTAAGGAGGAAAATGTAGCAACACAGGGCATCTCCCACCTACCTTTGTCTATTTCCATTCAAACATCATCAACAATCACCCTAAGGAAGGCCATTGCTAGCCAATTTTGCTATTTTCCTAGTTATGTTTATGTTTAGAATGATGGGATTTTCCTAGATCTAGGCCATTGTGTTCACTAAAATTGAGTTTAAACGAAATTTCATCCAAGATTTTGATGGTTTTCATGTAGATCTATGGTCTTTTGATTATTTAGGCTTCATTTGATGTGATTTTAAAATTACATTTTTCTATTTTATACTAATTTTGGCAAAAAGTAGGTATATTTGTGCATATTTTGTTGAAAAATTGGTTATGAATTGTTAAAATCTATTGTTTTTTATTTTTAATGTTATGTTTTAGGATTCTATTGATTTTTTTTATTTTATTTGGAGTTATAATGAATGAGTTATGGGCATTTTGGCTTTGTTGCGCAGTTACGATTTGTGTCATTTTCAGTTTTTCATAAATGTTTACAATTTGTTTCTAAAGAAATAGTAAGTTTTTTACCTTTTTATGAAATTGGTTTGTAGGGATTGATTTAAGCTTTCAAATGATGATGAAATCACTCCATTTGGAGTGAAAAAGAATTTTTTGTTAATTGTTTACCAACCCTACATGAAGGGAGTTTTCAGTGACGGCTATGTTCATGTCAATTTCATCACATTTTGTATAAAAGTGGCTATGAATTTTTGTCTTATCTAGGTATGGATAAAATTCTCATGATTTTAGGATTTCTTCAGTGGTAGAATCACTAAAATTGGAGTTAAAATGGATTTTTAACAATTTTTTTACTAAGGATGCACAAACTAGGACTTATTTTGGTTGTATCAATTTTACCCCTTGGGGATGACCAATGTTGGCATACTTAGAAATTTTTCTTGCCAATATCCCATGCTCTTGGGGATGCCTAAGGATGTTGACAATAATCTAAGGTTGATTTCATGGTCATAATTATTTTTCTATTTTTAGTAATGTTTTTCTTTTGGTAGTTTTCTAGATTTTAAGGTATGTTTGTGTCAATGTAGTTTGAGACTAAGGTATATTTTTGTTTGTACATATTATAACATTCTGGCTATGACATCATAAGGGCTATAAATGTTGTAACACTTATTTTTGAATTCCCTAATGAAAGTTTAACCAACACCTTAGAGTGTTTTATAGGGGCTAATTTCACCCCTAACTAGGGATGTTTGGTAAAATTTTTCATGAAATTCTTCTTGTTGAATTATGGTCTTAATGATGTGCTATTTTCATGCGAGGTCCTATTGATGCCCATCCTAATCATGCTTGAGTTGGTGGACATCTTATGCTACATCAACTAACCTAAGTCCAACACCCTCCTTCTAGATTTGGTTTTTGAGTAGGGCTCAATATGATTCTAGCCAAGGATAAGGAAATTCCATGCCTACATCCTCTAGAATTCCAATGTGAAGATGTGATCATACTTGCCTATGGATGTAGCTAGTGTCATAGTGAAGACCCTACTACTTGGGTCTACTAGATTATCATCAAGCTTATAATTGAAGATCCTAAAACTTGGGTAGTAGGGGTGTTAGTGGACACTAGGGACACCATTAGCACACATTACCTATCTAAGATCTAGAGAATAATGTTGATAATACTCTAATGGTGGCACACAGAGTCTACATGTTATTTTAGAACCTACTCAACATCGTGTACCACCTAACTCAACACAGGGATAAGCATAGTTGTTATAATATTTTGATGTTTTTGGCTTCATTAGTTTAGTTACCTCTCCTAACTTGTTGATTTTATGAACCTCTTACAAGTATAGGGTCAATGATCAAACTTAGGTAGTGTACTAAACCCGATTAAGTATATTTACTGTTGGCACATTTTAGCCATTTTATGGAATAGAGACATGAGATGATTGAGATTTCCAAGATATTTCAATACAAATATTTGAAATGGCAAGATGTAATTTGAAAAGGTATTGATTCCTATCACTTGTTTAGAAAAAAAAAGAAAAAAAGAGAAGGGGAGGGGGGGGGATCTCACATATCATACTTTGAAGAAGACATTGACACTACACTTTGGGAAGGCTACTAGCTAGCACTTGGGCTCTCACTTGAAGACACACTTTGGGTCTTGAGAAGAGCATTTGTAAAGAAGATTTCTTGTAAGATGGCTTGCTAAAGAAAAGATTTCAGCCTCTTTGTCATAGTCCTATGAGTTATGCATATTTTTTTTATTTTGTCTAAATTTTTTAGCTAGTGGTTTAGATAGTATGATCCTTGGCAACTAATTTTGGGATTTTTAGATTGCTCTTATTGTTCTTGTTGCCCGATAGAAAATTTCTATTAAAATTTTGCCATAGAAGCGCCTGTGTTTAAAAGCCTTAAGAGCATTTTGGTAGTAATTTTTGTTGTGCAACATATAATAATTTCTATTGGGATTGTTGTAAAAAAGCCTCTTCTTGTAGTCATGCCATTGAACAATTCAGTAATCAAGAGCGTTCAAAAAATCTTTGGTATTTTGATGGGACCAGAATAGCTTCATTTTATCTTTAAAGTGAATCTCCGTATTATTTCAATCAGAAATTGTCAAGTCTTTTGAAGGTTCTGTTGAATGCAATTGTTGATGTTTATTATCTAGCCAAAATGGAGTCTTGTACGTGGTAGATTACATAGCAAATTTTTGGTAGCATAGTAGGATTTCCTTGAAGAAATTGCTTATTTGAGCCTTGGAAGTTTGAATAATTAGTAGATATTGAATTTGATATAGCTTTATTACGAAGTGTTTACTTGTGTCATTTTACCTTGTTCAAATATTTGAGGTCCACACAAATCTGCATTCTTTTCTGTCTATTTCCATCGAATCTTGCTCTATTTCTAGTTTTCTTGTGAAACTATCTCTCTCTCTGGGGAAAATTAGAAGTAGATTTGTGGAGTTGTGCTCAAATGTTTTTGAAAAATTTTATTTGTTATAAGTAGATATTATAAGGACCATGTAGACTAGGCAGTTGAACAAAATAGAAATTCTCAACAACTCATAGTACTTGGCAAAGCTGGCCAAATCTCTTTCAAGTAAGCCATTTGTAGTTTACATGCAATTGAATCGTTTTATTTCACACAACTGCACGCTGCAATAGCACACACACATACTCACATTAACTACTAAGTTTATTTGGAGATATCTAGGCATTGGTGTTGCCAGAGACCAGCAGACACCTAAATCCTATTCGAGGACACTCGTTGGCGGTCGTGTCCCAAACAGTCACCAGCAATTCTATTGGTGCTAGAAAGAGGGCTGAAAGTTTAGCCTCTAGGCTCATAACCCTTATAATTTTAGCACATAAACAATTATTTGTTGCTAGAAAGGCTTAAGAAATACTATTTTCAGTTCATGATTGAGAAAATTGATAGTTTGGAAAGTTTAAATGTTTCAAAAGATATTCCAGATTCTTCATCAGAAGATGAAGAAAAGAAAGTTTCTGAATTGGGAACAAGTAGTGTAGTGAAAACTAGAAGATCAAGATCACCCATTATATCTAATTTATCTATTTATAAGAGAAGATATAGAATGTATAAGAGTTCAATTATTCAAAGGAATAGGATGGCAAATCCTTGGCAAAGAGTTACACCATTAGGATTTCAAAATTACAATGATATTCCTAAGGTAGTTTACAAATATTTTCTTGAGCCTTTCATTCTTGGAAAAGCTTATTTAGCTGAAGAATATATTCACATGTTTGAGCTAGCTTTAGCTCATGCAAATATTCAACATCAAGATCAAGCTTGTAGGTTGTTTGTATCAAATCTAAAGGATATGGCTCAGATTTGGTATTCAAACTTACCAAATAATAGTATTACAAGTTGGGATGACATGAAGAATCTTTTCTTGGCTTAGTTTGGTAATCAATTAGATCAACAAAAACTATACTATGGGCTGATACAAGCTAATCAAGGAGTTAAAGACACAATTAGAGATTTTAACATCAAGTTTCAATGAATTTGTGGACTCTTCCAAAGACAATATAGACCATCAGAAGAAATTCTTAAGGAAACTTATCTTAGGGCTGTCAACCCCAACATTTCAATTTGGTTAAGGAGAA
>MNCI01033291.1:119257-154135 GCA_015680685.1 Gnetum montanum
AGACATTTACAAGTATTTGAAGATGATGATCAAGTACTAAGATTTATGAAAAATAAACAAGAATTTGAGGATCAAGTGATACCTAAAACGGCATCAACCTCCAAAGCTAATTTCATTCGAAAAAAGATGATTGACTTGGAACATGAGTTCAAGAAAAATTTACTTACTGAAAAAGATATACAAAACTCAAATAGTCAAGCTTTCTAGGTAGTGAATTTTGGATTAGAAAAGATGCCAAAGATGTTGAATGTTACAAAGGAAAGAGATTCGAGTTTCAAGCAAGACTTGTTATCATGTCTAAGAATAATTTTGACAAATTTTCTTGGTCTTATGATGATCTTAAAGCTTTTAGGAAAGATGTGATAACACATAAGATTACTCTAATAGAAGGTTGAAAAATAGTTAAAAAAAATAAAAGAAATTTAATCGATCATTTGAACCAGCTATGGAAGCTGAAATCAAGAAGTTGTTACAAGCACGAATCATATATCTAGTATGATATTTGACATGGCTTGCTAACCTTGTTCTAGTGAGAAAGAAAAATGATGATATAAGGCTTTGTGTAAACTTTAGAAATTTGAATGATGCCTTAAAAAAGGATANNNNCGATAGATGTTGTGAGTTTGGTATTTCATTAAATCCTAAGAAGTGTATTTTCGAGGTTAAATCTGTAAGCCTATTACGCCATGTGATATGTCAAGAAAGAATTTCCATAGACAACTCCTGAATTCAAGCAATACAGAATATCAGGCATCCCACATGTAAGAAATCTCTTAGATCTTTCTTTGGGAAGATAAACTTTGTGAAAAAGTTCATCCCCGGGTTTACTAAAATTACCAAACCTTTGATGCATATGCTAAAAAAGGATGTCCAAGTAGAGAAAACACTAGAGTCACAGAGAGCTTTAACAGAAGTTAAAATTGCTATACAAGAGGCTCCATATTTGGTGAATCCTAGGCTTAAAGAAGATTTTTGGTTATATTCTTTTGCTTCGATTGATTCTATCGCTGCCATTTTGAGACAAAAGGATAGTGAAGGTCAAGATGAACCAATTGGATTTTTTGGATATTAATTGAAAAGTTCAGAGTTAAATTATTCAGACTTAGAAAAACAAGCTTTCGCAGTCATCAAAGCACTTCAGCATTTTAAATATTATTTGGAAAGTTCATTAGTCCATATTATGCTAATTGAACCTGCAGTCAAGCGATTCCTAGCCCAAAATAATATTGGACCAAGAAGAGGAAAATGGCTTATAAAGTTGCAAAGTTTCAGATTTTCATTGGAAATATGCAAGATAATTAAGAGAATGGGATTAGCCAAGTTAATGACTAGAGAAAGTGAAGTATGTACACTTGACACCCATGAAGAGAATTGGTATGCTAAAATTCTCAAATTTCATAATATAAGGAAAATCCCAAATAATTTAACTGCAAGTCAAAAGAGAGCTTTCTTCAAAAGAGCATGAAAATTCATTATTAAAGATGGTATATTATACAGAAAGGATTTTCAAGGAGTTTTATTGCAATGTGTTCATAATGATCAAATTAGTTTCATCTTGAAACTATTTCATGATCATTTGAATCTATTTTATGAATCCCCTAAGTCAACTATGCAACATATACTTCGATATGGATATTACTGGCCTTCCATGTATCAAGACATTAATTCAAAGATTCAAAAATGCTATAAATGTCAAATTCATGGGCCCAAGATTAGAAGGGCTAGAGCCCCTTTAGAGCCAGTAGTTGTAGATAGACCATTTCAGTAATGGGGTTTGGATTTTATTGGTACAATTACTCCTTCAAGAGCTGGACACAAGTTTATTCTCACAGCTATTGATTATTTCACTAAATGGTCTGAAGAGAAGGCTCTAAGAGGAAGTTTAGCATCAGATGTGATTAAGTTTTTAGAGGATCACATTCTAAGTAGATTTTGTCTACCCAAAGTATTAGTGTCAGACAATGGACCGACCTTCAATTCCAAAGAGTTTATTAGATGGGCATCTGAAAAATATATTTTCTTATTTTCCTCATCAAATTATTATCCTCAAGGAAATGGCCTAGCCGAATCCACCAATAAAAAGCTTATTGCTTATATCAAGAAATCGATAGATGGGAATCTGTGAAATTGGATCGATTATCCACAATCCATGTTATGGTTAGATTGCATTAGATTCAAGAAAGCTATTGGGACATCACTATATAACTTAGTCTATGGTTTGCCAGCAATAATTATAAACAAGATTGTAAGCTCAGCTTCTGAATTTGTTCAAAGATATAGTGAAAGGACTGATAAAGATAGAAGTTTTATAACTTTACTTATTAAAAAAGAAGCTGAAGTAGAGAAAGCAAGAGATAATTTGTTACAGAATACCTCTCAAGTTAAAAGATGGTTTGATAGAAAATCTTTAAAAAGAACTTTCAAGATAGAGGACCTTGTCCTATTATGGAATATGAAGAAACCAAATAAGTTTAATCCAACATGGATTGGCCCCTTTCAAATTACAAAGCAATTGTCAGAGGATACTTACAAGTTATCAACTTTGGATGGCATAGAATTGCAATTTCCATATAATGTTTTGCATATAAAACATTATTTTGGACAATTGCATACAACTTGAAGATATCATTACACAAAATAATATATGTATATACTATTAGGTAAATATTACTATGAATATAGTATCAATTAATATGTTTAATTATGCTTTATTTAGATTAGAAAATAGTTTTCCTTCAAGTGAGGCAAGTGGAAGCCTATAATTGAAACAAGTGGAATTCCACAATTGTGACAAGTGNGTAATACCAAGATTTCTCCAAAGAAGAAGAAGAAAGAGAAGAGTAACCAACCTATGAAGAGTCATCATGGGAATGGGGAGAAGCTTTTGCCACCCGAGAGGAAAATGAAAGACCTAATGGAGAAGAATAGAAGAGCTCATCCAAAATGGAAAATGAGAAAGGTGCTGAAGAGAAAGCTCCAGTAGATGAAGGTGAGAGCTCCACCAAGCTAGAGAACAATAGAACTGCCTTCATCACATCAGAAATTTTCTATGAAACAGTTAGGGAGATGAGGATTCCCACTAGGGTAACCCTCACAATTCAGTTTCTATCCCAAGAATAGTTTATGAAGGACTTGATAATGTAAATTTTGTTATGTACAGTTTGATTTTTTCTTAGGAATGAGGTTTTTGTCCCATCACACCTTATGTTAAATGAGAATTTTCCTTAAAAATATTTCTTTTTGAATGTAAAAATTCAATGAAAATTTCAGGATGTTTGAGTTTTGAAATGAGGTTGCACAAGTTTATTTAAGCTTTTAAGGGGGCAGAAATGTTGGCACATTTTAGCCATTTTATGGAACAGAGACATATGATGATTGAGATTTCCAAAATATTTCAATACAAATATTTGAAATTGCAAGATGTAATCTGAAAAGGTATTGATTCCTATTACTTGTTTAGGAAAAAAAAGAAAAAAAGAGAGGGGGGGGGGGTCTCACATATCATACTTTGAAGAAGACATTGATACTACATTTTCGGAAGGCTACTAGCTAGCACTTGGGCTCTCACTTGAAGACACACTTTGGGTCTTGACAAGAGCATTTGTAAAGAAGATTGCTTGTAAGATGGCTTGCTAAAGAAAATATTTCAGCCTCTTTGTCATAGTCCTGTGAGTTATGCATATTGTTTTTTATTTTTTTTTAAATTGTTTAGCTAGTGGTTTAGATAGTATCATCCTTGGAAAGTAATTTTGGGATTTTTAGATTGCTCTTATTGTTCTTGTTGCCCGATAGAAAATTTCTATTAAAATTTTTCCATAGAAGTGCTTGTGTTTAAAAGACTTAAGAGCATTTTGATAGTAATTTTTGTTGTGCAACATATAAGAATTGCTATTGGGATTGTTGTAAGAGAGCCTCTGCTTGTAGTCATGCCATTGAATAATTCAATAGTCAAGAGGGTTCAGAAAATATTTGGTATTTTGATGGAACCAGAATAGCTTCATTTTATCTTTAAAGTCAATCTCCATATTATTTCAATCAGAAATTGTCAAGTCTTTTGAAGGTGTTTTTGAATGCAATTGTTGACGTCTATTATCTAGCCAAAATGGAGTCTTGTAAATGGTAGATTACGTAGCAAATTTTTGGTAGCATAGTAGGATTGTCTTGAAGAAATTGCTTATTTGAGCCTTGGAAGTTTGAACAATTCATAGATATTGAATTTCGGATAGCCTTATTACGAAGTGTTTACTCGTGTCATTTTACCTTCAAATATTTGAGGTCCACACAAATCTGCTTTCTTTTCTGTCTATTTCCATCGAATCTTGCTCTATTTCTAGTTTTCTTGTGGAACTATCTCTCTCTCTGGGGAAAATTAGAAGTAGATTTGTGGAGTTGTGATCAAATGTTTTTCCAAAATTTTATTTGTTACAAGTAGGTATTATAAGGACTGCATAGACTAGGTAGTTGAACAAAATAGGAATTCTCAACAACTCACAGTACTTGCCAGAGTTGGCTGAATCTCTTTAAAGTAAGCCATTTGTAGTTTACACACAACGCAATCATTTTGTTTTACACAACCGCATGCCACAATAGCACACACACATACTCACATTAACTACTGAGTTTATTTGGAGGTATCTGGGCCTTGGTGTTGCCAGAGACCAGCAGGCACCTAAATCCTGTTTGAGGACACTCATTGGTGATCACGTCCCAAACGGTCGCCAACATTTACCAAAGGCCTTAGAATCTAAACTGTTGTTTATGATCAATTAAGAACTGACTTTGATAATTACACTAATGACATCAACCCTATCTACAAGAAGTATGTAGCTACCGAGATAGCTCATAGCTGGTGGGTGGATCCCAAGCACATTAGGAAGGAGACCATTACCATTAGGACCTCCACACAAGCTTCACCAGGTAAGAAGAAGAAAGGTAAGAACAAGAATTATTTGTTATGTTATGTCTAATATTGTTATGGCTACCTAGGACTTAAGTGTTCTATGGTCGTAACTTATGGTTTTAATTTTTTGGTTATATCTTAGTTTTGCTAGATGTGCCTATGCTAATGCTAAGTGTTTTTTGTTACCTTGTAGGATCGTCCACCTCTTCCAACATCACCTTATCAATTTCAAGATTCCTTGAGGATACGATCATCCTAAAATTCAATGAGATGATCTACATAGAAGTGGTTGAGGGGATAGACACATAGAAACATCCAATGGAACATAAAGCATTCAAGTTTACTTGATGTTTTCATGGCACCTATCCATTTTATACCTACCACAAAGATGCTAAACATCATTGACTCTTTTAATGTAAAAGCCAGATAGTTTAGCACTATAGTTTGAGATTTGTCAATCACCATACCTACCAATGAGATTGCCCTTGTAACTTTCTTGGTATTTTTCCTAACAAAATGAAAGTTGCCACTAGACTAGTGAAGGAATCATGCCATCAAGGGGAAGTTGAGGCATGGTCAAGTGCTAGCTATGGCCACTACAGGTTTGCCTTGGATGATTTTATGGATGCTAAACCAAGGGAAGCTTATCCCTTGTTCAGATTCCATGAATTTCCTAAACTATTATCACAAAAGGAGGTGATCAATGTTGCACAGTGATGGACCTTTAAGAAGGTCCTAACAAAGTACACCAAGTTCAACTAGGTTGTTTCTTTGGATAAAGGGCTTTAAGAGGAGATCATCAAAATTTTCAAAGATACCTTTGCAATGATTCATAAGCATTATGCATTTTCTACAACTTATTTGAAGAGGTTCATGTAGTTTCTAGTCATGAGAAGGGATGGACATTTTTTTTGGCCTATGACCCCAATCAACTCTTTAGGACTTGGATAAAGCATATTCATCCTACTATGTATGCCCAAGAATCATTAGAGGGTACAGGGAAGTCACTATTTGTGACCACTAAGGGATTTAGTGATAGTCAATGTGTTTCCCTTGATAGAATGGGGGAGGACCCTCTCATAGTACCATCTAATATCAAAAGGGCCTCAAAGTTACATGCAAAGGATGATAGGGCAGCTAAGACAAAATTGAAATAGCTTGCAAAGGAAGTAGCATAAGTGATAGAGAAACCCTCTATGAAGAACCTCAAGTTAAGGCTTAACAAGTCACATTAGGTAGTCATTGATATGTCTTAACTATGTTTTGGCTATTCTATGTTTCATGTATTATGGCTATGTTGTTATTTCATGTGCTAACTTGTTTTATATCTTATGGCTGTATATAAGCATCAAGACATGGCAACCCAAGCTGTTGCTATGGAAGAAGAGCAAAGGCATGTAGCTACTATAGCAGAGGAGGCACAAAGGCTTGCATCTATAGTAGTAGTGGAGGAACAAAGGCATGTAGAGAAGATACTCTTATAGTAACATTAAACTTAAGGGTTAGCCAACATTGATCTAGATGACTTAGATGCTTTGTTCAATGAGCTAGTGCTAGGTGCATCCTCCATTATCATCCTAGAGGAGAAAGAGGATGGATTAGGTATGTACATGCCTTAATGCTACTTGTTATAGCCTATAGTTCTAAGTTTGGATCTCATTCTAACTATTTGATGATTATTATGCTTTTTGTAGTTCCCGAGTCGTGGGCATAGGCCTCTACACCTAAGTTTCATAGGAAATCATGGGAAAAGGTTACAAACAAGATGGAGTTCATACATGGAGTGGGCAAGGACATCATTGATCAACTACAATAGGTTGCACCTAAGATTGGGAAGAACTATGCTTTATTTTCCTTAAACATTCGGCTATGTTATAGAAGTATATTTGGTTGTAAATTATGCTTATGGTCATATTTATGATTATGTGTTGTTTATAATGCCATCAATAGCATGGGACCCTAGCCATGACATGATGTTCAACTTCTTGACAAAGCTTCCCTCTGATGTTCAGAATGTACCTCTAAAGCTGTACAAAACTATTACTGATCTTGTAGTTTTATGTGTAAAAGCTTCATGGGAGTTTCAAAGGTCCAATGAATCCCTATAGGAGCAAGTTGTGGCCTTGAGGGAGGATACTAGGTAATAGGATGAGATGATCAATGATTCTTAGGATCACAAGGTCTTTGTGGAAGCCCAAATGGCTAATTTAGAGAGCTTTCAAACCAAAGAAATCACATGAGCCTACTATTGGAATGTAATCCATGACAAGGTGGCACTTTCCAAGGAGATGGAAAAGTAGCAAATGTAGATGGATGTCATCTCCCAAAAAGATAAGGATTAAAAGGACTATTGTGCCTAGGTCCTAGAATGAGACTGGACACAAAAGGATCACAAGAGAAAATACAAGGGTAATTAGGAGGCATACCTTAAGAGTCTTAAGGAGGAGATGACTAAATAATGCAAGAGAGAGATATTCATCTAGGGATTTAGGCTAAGAGTGCTTACTAGCTCTTTGAAAGCACTCTGATGGTGGTCAAATCTCCTACTCCTTAGGTCACGATGGTTGTAGGTGAGGCTTCTACAAATACAGTGTCATAGGACCCACTTGATTTAACTAGAGTGAATCCAATAAACATTCTCACAAGTATTAATCTTGGGAATGTTAACTAGGCCAATATGATGAAGGATGAGATTCTACATCATTTGGTGATTGGTCTTCAACATCTTCTCCAAAAGGTCATTGAGTGGGATTCCTTGCAAGTTTGATATATTTATACTTTTTTAAAAAATTGTGTGCTTAAGTTAGAGTTTTATTTTTTAGTTAATGATTAGCTTTATGTTGCTATATTTTAGGCACTAGAAGACATTGGCATCCCCAGCAATGAGGGTGATGATGATCCACCACCTCCTTCTCTAGATGCCCCTTAGCATCCCTTAGTTGTCCATGAGTTTCTACTTATCATTGTCAACATGATGTTTATGTTTGTTCATGTTGATGGCTAGTGTTAGCCAAAACTTTGTCATATATGATTTTATAAATATAGTTTATTATTATTTGGACACTTTGCTACATAGTGTGGTTATGGCTATGTATGTTATAAACATTTTAAATTTTAAGTTTTAATTTTAATTTTTCCTATATTATTTTAGTGTTTTATTTTTATCATCGCTTTATGGTTTTAAGATTATAAACATTGTAAAGAACTATGTTGTAGATGGCTAAGTTGGCTATATTAGTTATAAGTGTTGAAAATAACTAGGCTACAAGATTATAAATGGCCATAGGATAGGGATTTCTTGGTAGTTTTAGGCGATGCTGGTTTATGCATTTGATGTAAAATTACTTTGCTAGTTTTAGGCCTTGGTGGGTCATGCATTTGATGTTTAATTGGTCTACTAGTTTTAGTCCATGTCTAGCCATGCATTCAATGTTGCTAGTTTTAGGTCATGGTGGACCTAGGCCATAAGGAAACATATGTTTTTGCTTATTTTATGTTTTAATATTTTTATGGGTTTTTTGGTTTTAAAGTTTTTATGAGATTTTTTCTATGTTTATATCATACTAAAAAGGAATAAAAAAGAAAGAAAAAGGCTTTAATAAATAAAAATACAAAAAAAAAAAGTAAATCCTTAGGCTCCATGTAGAAAAATGTTAAAATAAAGCAAGTAAAAGGCATAAATAGGTAACAAGAAAATCTAGGCTAACTAGTTATAAATACACATGGTTACAATGTCACAAAGGCATAGAATGGAATGACCAGGGACATTGGGGGGGGAAATGCTTCCTAATCTTTGAGAGATTAGGAAATGTGTATGGCTTGTCTTGCAGAAGTTTGTACTTACCATGCCCTTCATTGATGATGTTGAAAGGGAGCTCTTTCCATAGTGTGTCTCATGATCCATTATTGTCATTTATGGACTTTTTTGCTCTCTTGAGTTAGTTAACTTTGTAGCTGAGATTTTCTTCCTAAAAATCCACTTCAAACCCCTACTTTATATCCACATTGTTAACAATTAGTGGAACTGCATTTTCACCTTGAATGATGATTTCACCTCCCTCATAAGAAAGATGAATTTCTTGGTGAATAGGTGAGGATACGACTTGTAGTTGAGCCAACCAGGGCCTTCATAAGATGAGGTTGAATCCATATGTTTTCTCTACCACTAAAAAATATGTAGTTGTGGGGAATTTCTCCCCTTCTATAAAGTCTAAGGAGATGGACCCCTTAATAGAAACCCATGATCCATTAAAGGACTTGAGAGTTGACATTATTGTACATTGCATTTTCTTAGTCAAGCTAAAACATTCAATTATGGTGCATGGGATGAAATTCATCATAGCTTCGTCATCCACATGCACCCGATGCATCTTGTACTACCCCATCCGAATTGTGATAAAAAGAGGGGCCTTGGCCACTTCATCATTTTCAAGACTAGTTTTAATTTTGCTATCGCAAATTACTAGTGATGTTAACTTCATCTCCCTAGGTGAAGAATGCACCATCACCACATGGATGGATTCTTCATTAGCAGGAATCTCCTTACTAATAGTGATATAAGTTAACATCTTAACTAGTGATTTATGATATGTAGTGGAAATCATGATCAAGTCATACAAGCTCAAGGTTTTATTTTTTTGTTTAAGAGACTACTTGACTTGCTCTATCACACTTAGGAAGTTTTTGTCATTGTCCATGAGCTTGTTGCCCTGATTGTACTTAACTTCCTCCATGTGCCCCAAAATGCATACCTCATTTTTAAGTTGTTGTTGCTTCTCCTCTTTTCCTCTTCCTTGGCTCTTAGTTTCCTCCCAAGGTTTTCTTGTCAAAGAAGCATGGGTTGTAAATGTTATGGGTACTGATGATATGGGAATGAGCTTTGGTAGGCCCACTTCCTTCTATGTCTCAACCTACTTTTCATCCTTATTGCTAGGATTCTTCCTCTACTTGGTTGGGGCCTTTTGGTTATCATTATTGGTTTGTGAGGAAGAGGCTATAGCATTAGCCGCCATAGGGGTTTCTATTCAATGGTAAGGATAGGTTGGGCTATAATGGATTGGGGCACCCTAATGAAAAAAGGCTCCTTAGGGAATGCCTGCAATGGTATCCTCACAATAAAGGGGCATCTTAAGCTTGTGAAAACTAAAGAGCTCCTTTCATTGCAAGGTGATATCCAAATCATGAATGGCTTCCTTGTAGAGGCCTCCAATTATCATCATCATTAAACATTGATATAATGTATGCACTATTATTGGCATTCAATGGTTTTTTATACACTTGCATTTACTAGTTTTGTAGTTGGACAAGGTTAGAAGAATCTAGAACCAAATCTTCCCTATCTATCATCTTTTATAGGTCATCATTTAGTGCAATGTAAAAATTAGTGTTGTGACTAGGCAATTGATGATAGTGGCAAAAGTAATTAAGCCTAAAATATTTAGGTAACTAAGGATCATGTTTCATTGCTTGAGTGGGCTCTTTGGCTATCTCACATATCCTTTCATGATTTTTACAAGTGGTTTTAGTCATTTGTTTATATTTTATGTGACCATTCTTCAACACCTAATCTAAGAGCTCAAATGGCTTCAAAGGTAACCTAGTGTATTTTCTTATCCTTTTGCTCAAAGTTGGGTCTAGATGAGATCAATGGCTAGTTATTTTGGTTGTTAGTAGGGGCCTTGGACAAATTGGCTCTTATCCCTTGGTTAGATATTTTGGTTTCTTTGGATACTATTTCTATAGCTATGTTTTTTTCTTTACCTTTCTCCTTGTCCCTTTACATGTGCTAGTTTTTGTACCCATGTAGGTTGGGTTGTTATTAGCCTTTGTGGTGTTCTTTATGTTCTTAGTATTAGCGAAGGCTTGACTAAGTGGCTATGGATCAAGGTAGTACAGCTTAAACTTAATAAAATTATTAATCATCCCCTTGAAACCAAAAGTTTGGCTTTAGCTATAGTTTTAGGTATCTCATTGAGTAGAATATTCCATCATTAGATGAACTTCTACACTAGTTCAAGTGATCCCTAGTTGACCTTCATTAGATGGTCAAGTATGGTATCGGGCTACAAGTTGTACTTGAAGTAGTTAAGGAATTACAATATAATATCTTCTAGAGAGGATATAGATCCTCTTGTTAGGCCATGGTACTACTCAAGAACTTTCCTTGTAAGGATCCTAGGAAATATCCTAATGATTTTGTGCAACCATGATTGCAATAATAGGCACTTGGATCAAAAGATTATTAGGTGAGTCTTAGGATCATCTTCACCATTGTACTTGCTGAATTGAGGGATGAGGACACCATGAGAAAGGGTTAAAGGTGGGACCATAGGATTGATAGGATCATCCTAGTAAAAGTTCATGATTTTAACACTTTGAGATGTAGAGGCCTTGGGCCTCTTCAACTCTTTCATTAGGTCCTAGATGATTTGAAAGGCTTGATCCAAGCCCTGGGATGTTCCTATCGATTACAAGGTCTACATAAAAGGCTATGGAATTTGTTGGAAGGCTTGTAACCTCATTATTGATTTTGACACAAAGGGGAGAGGTTACTTTATTATAGTGGCTAGTGTATTAAACCAAGAGAATCATGTTTGTGCTAGTATTTTGGGCACAAACCAAATGAAGGGTATGTGTGATCCATAGGTTGATAAGGTTCCATTATGGATTCCACCTAAGTGATTAAAGGGTTGGTGATGGTGATGACCACTAATAATGATATTATGGACTGAGGTTGGGTGATCAATGACATGGAAATGTGAAATGTGATAGAATTCATCATTGATTGTGTTTGATGCCTGTCTATGACTAGTGTGGGCCAAAACATGATCAGGTAAGAAGGGCTAGAGGGTGGTGGCATCTATTCTATGAAGGAGACAAAGGGGATAAATGTAGACTCTTTGGCTTTAAGGGCTACTTATTAAAACATCACATCTAGGATGTTTTCATGCTTAGAGTCTACCCGAAACTTATCCTTCTCCTCATGTTGTTTCTCCGAGCTAGCCTTTTCATCCTCCTCATCCATCTTAATTAATTAACATAGGATGTGAGCATAAATGTTTGATCATAAGAGGAAGGAATATATTCCTTTCCACTATGATGTATATGTTTGAACTTCCTCTTGGCTTCTGCTTCCATTCATGGAATTAACATGCCATCCTAGATCCTAGCATAAATAAGTTGTAGTGATCTTCATTTATCATTGAGAGCTCAGGAGTTTTCCTTCTAAGTTGTAAGAAATGCCTATACTCAACCATGGCAAGATCTTTGGCATCATATACCCTTATGGCCTATTAGCAAGACATGTTATCAGTGAAGTTGAAGGAAAATTTGGTTGACGATTGGAACAACATGATGAAAATGTGCTAAAAATGACCAAAGTATGTTATAAAAAGTTAAATAAAAGTGCTAAAATGGTAAACATAGCTAAAAACAGGTCACTTGCTACAAATAGTAAATAGTTGTCAAAGGGGATATGCCACTTTATTAAAAATTGTAAATAGTGGGTATCAAATCCCAACCACACTAAAATGGCAACTCCACCAACTTTGAGAAAGTAAATGAAAAAGAAAAGGAGGAAGATGAGAAATTCCAGACTTTTCTCCACAACATTGATAAGAGGGGATTTACTTTTGACAAGTTGAATTTTACTACTAAAAAGAAGCAGAAATAGGTTTTGGTAAGTCTGCCAATATTTCTTTTATTGGAAAAAAATTCACTACAAAGGAGGATGGTGATTTGGGTGGTAAATCCAATAATGATAACATCACTAGAGAATTTGGTGGCAAAATGGTAGTGAAGGCTTAAGTAGAAAACCAACACTAGGTTTGGAATTCACAATAGCTATTGTGAAAACTCTAAACACCCAAACACCTACAACTTCCATGCTAGGCTTTGGGAACATAAGGGGATGAATTACAACATTGGTTTTGACAAACACAAAGGGTATTAACCAAATGTGAATAAAATATTTTGTAGATTTTAAAATTTTATAGTTGCAAACAACATTTATGGACAAGTAATAGGTTTAGATGTACAATTTTGACAAAGGCCCTTCATCTAGCACCAAAAAACTATAGTGATTGAAAATATTGGTTGCTAAAGAAATTGAGAAATTTCAAATACAATAGCCTTAATCTTGAATCCTAAGGGCTTATACAAAAAATAGGATCTAAGATACCCTAGATGGCATTGTAGATCACCCAGGGACTTAAGGATGGTAAAACAAGGTAATAAAAATGTAAAAATGTAGATTTGAAATGTAAATATATCAAAATGAAACAAACAAAGAAACTTTCAAACAAATGAAATTGTAAACTTTATTTTAGAAAAAATAAAGAAGGTACAAAAATATGTACAAGATGGCTTTTTGTAGGAGGGGGTTCACTTCTATAGGGGTTCAGAGTCTATTGAAACTACAATAATCAACTTTAGAATCCATAGGTTCTACTACTTCTAATGCTTTCGAACCTTTACTACTACCACACCATATCAGCAACATTATTTGTCTACAGGGATAAGAGGTGTGAGTGGATTTCACTAGCCAAGTGAGAAATGTTGGGAATTTTTGTTCCCAAGTGCACAATTTTGGCACTAAAATTTCACATATCTCACAAAAGGATAAAGGAGTAACAATGGCTATAGTGGGGTTCCACACTGGGCATTCAAGAAGCTCTATATTTGCAAGTGTGCAAGACCTCTTGAATGTAAAAAATGGCTAAAAATTGTAATTTTTGGAGCCATTATATGGTGTTAAAGCTTACTTTATATAAGGTTTTGGCCACAAATTTGGTTGAAAATTACTGTTAATTGGTGTTACAAATTCTAACTATGTGTAGGTGTGATAGGTGTTCAAATCCAAGGGATTACTATGTATGATAAGTGTTTTACCCCCATGGCCATTCCATTTAGTAAAAATAGTAAATTTGAATTTTAACCATGCTAGCTTTATCCACCCACATTAGGCATTCTAACTACAATGCTAAAGTGAAAGCTCAATGATGGAGTTGATGCAGTGTTGAAATCTTGGCCATGTTGGAGCAACAACTGAAGGTGGGAGGTGTGGGGGTGGGGGTATAGAAGGTGAAATGCTAGGAGGATGAAAAATAAACACTTGGGGGGTGGGGGGTGATGAAATATTATACCTCGCCCACCCCCACCCCCACTCACAATGTGCATGGTTGATATCATACCCTCCAATGTTGTCAGTAGATGGGCCATACCCCTGGTAGCTAAGTTATACCCTTAGTAGATGAGTTATACTCCCCAATGGGTATCTCCAGCATGGAGAATGTCATTTTCCCTTAAAATCCATCAAAATGCCAATTTTGGCATCCCAAAAGGCATTTTAACCCCCAATCCCAAATATAGACATTAAATGACATTTTCGCTTAGGGAAAAAGGCTTTGACCACTTATGAGGCAATTTTCAATCCCAAAAGTATAAAGTATGCGAGATTACATCTCCTAGGTTATAATATTCACATTCACAATCAAGTTTAGCCTTTGGTTTCATGGGATGGGGATTACAAAGGCCACAACATGAAAATTTTGTGATGTTTCACTATTTAAGTACCTAACCTCACTTGTCAACCCTAGATACCTACACCATGGCTTTCTAAGGCCTAAAATTGGAAAAATCTAATCTTGATTGATTTATATTGATCATGTTTTACCTTATTTTTCCTACCTTGATTTTTTTATCCTTTTTTCACTATGTTTTAGCTTGATCTGACTTTGTTATGCATTTTTAACTTTCATTTTTCAGCCTTGTCATGTCATTTGGCTTCATTTTTTATCATTAAAGCATCACTTGATCCCATTCCATTAAGTGATCCCATCATTTGGCCTTTATTTAAACTTATGTAACCTTTTTCTCATCTTATTCTTTTTCACCTACCTCTTATAGCCATTGTTGACCTTTTTTGCACCTTGTTTGATCATGAAATAGCCTATTTTTGGCTAATCTATGCATAGTTTCTAGAGTATTTTATATCATTTTGGCATTATTTACTCATTTTACCTAGGTTTCACTTAATGGGCTAATGGCTAATATGCAGGATTTAAGTATGGATACCTAAAATAAAATTAATTTACCATTGAACCTAAGTGAATGTTATGATGATGTTGAATGATTTATTAACCTTAACTGCGTAGATCTTGAGCCTGAGAGTTTTGTCAATCACATAGCCTTAATAGAGAAACCTCTAGAATGGCCTAAAAACCTAGTCAAAACCCTTAACCTTGAGCCTAGTGACATTACCAAGGACTATCAAGTTGAGATTCCTATCATGACACATAGTGGTGAGCCAAAAACACTAAAATTAGTACCTCATTGAAATCTTAGTAGGCTTCAAACATCACCAAGGTCCTCCAAGACAACATTAAGGCCTTTTCCTAGTTATATAAAGATATGTCAGGCCTTGACCCATGCCTAGTACAACATAACATCATACTTGATCCTAGTGTTAGGCTAGTCAAGTAAAAATTTTGAAAGATTAGCCTAGATTTAGCCTTGACAGTTCATGATGAGATCACAAAATTATACCAAGCTAGTTTCATTAGAGTTTTTGATTATCCAAAATGGGTTTTTAACATAATGATAGTCCATAAAAAAATGGGAGTATACATATATGTATTGATTTCTAAGACTTTAATAGGGAAACCATCAAAGATGATTTTCCTTTCCCTAGTATTGACCAACTTATCAATACTACCGTTGGACATGCCTTACTATCCTTCATGGATGGGTTCTTGGGATATAACCAAATTAGTATTAATTCATAACATTAACTTAGTATAACCTTCATGATTCCTTGGAGTACCTTTTGTTGCACCATGGTTCCCTTTAACCTAAATAATGTAGGAGAAACCTATCAAAAATTGATGACATATATCTTTAGTGACTATATGCAAGGATTGTTTAATAACTACATAGATGATATAGTTGTTAAGTCCAAAGTGGCCAATGATCATGCGCATGATCTTGACTTTATGCTTAAATTATGCCTCAAGTGTAACCCTAGGCTTAACCCTAAGAAGTATTTCTTTAGTATTAAACTAGTAAGATGCTTAGCTTTGTAGTATCCAAAGTGGAAATACATGTCAATCTTGATAAAGTTAAAGGTATATCAAACATGGTAACACCAACCAGCTTTAAGGAGCTTTAGGAACTACAAGATAGATTAAAATTTATCCATAGGTTATCACTAAGCTTACAAATAAGCTACAACTTAATCAACACTTGCTTAAGAAAGGAGTTCACTATAAGTGGATGACTCAATGTCAAAAAGCCTTTCAAAACCTTAATAAAGATTTGGCACAATTATTGATTATCTATCCACCACAAGAGGATAAACCTTTTTAATCCACCTTATGATCTCTAACACATCCATTTCCTCTATACTATATCAGAAATGAGATGATGGAGTAGAGCTTCTTGTATAATACCTAATCTGCCCATGAGATATATTGAAGTAGAGAAGTATTGTCTAGCCTTGGTCTTCTCATTGAAGAAGTGATGGTACTACCTCTTTTAGGAGTCAAGTCAACATCATTTGCAAAGATAATGTACTTAGAGCCATAACAACCAACATCTACAAAAATAGCTTTATTGCTTGTTGGAAAGCCATAATAATCAAATTTAACCTCTATTACATTTCTCAAGCATCAAGAAGAGGTCAAGCTATAGCCACACAACTTATTGTTTCATCAATAGAAGACCATACAACCATTGACACTGAATTCCCATATGAATATATCAACATTGTTAGTGATGTACACAATGGCTATGAGGTGATTATGTACTTTGATAGGGCTTCAACTACTAATGAGACTAGTGATGTTATCATCATAACATTCCCATATGGTGAAATCCAACCCTTCCCTTATTTTTTTGAATTCCCATTTACCAACAACATGGTGGAGTATGAACAACTGATCAAGGGGATGATGGTAGCTAGTAACCTAGGAATCAAGTGCCTAGCAATTAGATATGGTTTATAACTTGTGGTTAACCATGTAACTAAGGTTTATGCATGTAATAAAAAACATTTGCAATCTTATTTTGACCTAGGTAATAAACTAATACAATAGTTTATAGACATTGATATCCAACATGTACCCTAAACTGAAAACACATTAGTTGATGCCATAGAAACCTTATCCCTTAGTTTGATGCCAAGTTGATTTAGTGAATTACCTTATTTAATCATGAATTATGCTATTACAAACACATAGAACACTAAGGAAAACTTTGTAGCCTTTTCCAATACTTCCCCTCCAAGGAAATGGTATGACAATATCAAGTTTTACCTCATGCATGGTCAATCTTCACAAGCCCTGATTACTTCTCAAAAGATGTTGTACATAAATAGTCAAAATAGTATGTCATTTTAGGTAAAAACACATTATGTTGATGGTCCTATGATGGCATATTGTTAGTGTGTTTGGGAAAAACTAAATCTTTCATAGTCCTTAAGCAAGTTCTGGAGGATGTATATGAAGGACATATAGAACCTAGAGTCATGGCCACTAAAATTAGGTGACTAGGCTATTACTAGCCCTTTACAAAAATTGGTTGCCTAAAAAAGGTCAAAACTTATGACACTTGTCAATGGCATTGAAACATAATACACATGCCACCAACCAAGTTACATAGTACTTAGATAACTTGGCCATTTCAATGGTGGGGGTTGCATATCATTGAACCTATAATACCTAAATCTTCTACAAGGCATAACTTCATTACTACAATTGAATACTTCACAAAGTGGGTTGAAGCGATTCCCTTAAGGAAGATGTTGTCTCAACAAGTCTATAGATTTATACTAGATAATATAGTAGCTTATTTTAGCATACCTATGATCATAGTCACAATTAATGGACCATAATTTACTAGCCAGGAAATGAAAAACTTTTGTCATGACCTAGGCATTAATCATTGTGTTTTATCACCATACTACCCCCAACCCAATCAGAAAGCTAAACCTAGTAATAAGGCCATCATAAACTTGCTAAAAAAGGTGCTGAACAAAAGTAAGTGCAAATGGCATGAGCAACTTGCCCATTCACTTTAGGCCTATCAAACAACCTATTGAACCACAAATAGTGTATCTCTAGATAGTGTGGTTTATGAATTTGAAGCTATATTAACTCTTGAATTAAAGGTTTCATCAATTAGAGTGGATTTAGTAGACTTCATTAATGATGAATAGAACAAGGAGCTATGGACCATGGACTTGGAATCAGTGGTGGAACAAAAAGTATGAACACTTGCTTGTATCAAGCAATATCAAGAGGGGTAGAAACAAGAACACCACTATGACCTAAACAAATGAAAGATTAAGAAGGGAGACCTAGTCCTCAAAGCTGACCATGAGCATGTAGAAAAATTATTAGCCAACTAGAAAGGGCCTTTCTTGATCACCAAGGACTATGACAATGGAGCCTTTAGAATAATGAACATGGATGGAAATGAATTGGCCAATCTAGTCAATGATTCCTATTTAAATCCTTATTACATCTAACATTCTTTCTTTACAAGTATCAACATCAACAACCATGACCACAATGGCCAATAACAAGTAAGCCAATGTTCCTTTCTTAACCTCTTTTTACATGACAAATGCACTAGAAAAAACTTTGTAACATCTATAATGCAAGATGTAGATCCCTTTTGGATGTATCAATTGGAACCTTTGGTGGCCTAGTTTGCTAATTCTTTCATGGAGACCTATCCATTATATTGTAATAACATGTTTTCATTATCTTGTTTTACTATTCTCTTGGAGTTGTGCTGAAAAATGAAGCCTAAAGTCATCACAAAGGTGCAGCGCATTACGATAGCAAGTCATCATTATTCCAACCCATATCAACATAGGATCCTTGAGCATTCCAAACCTTTTTTGGCATTTGTAAGACTTTTGGAAAGTAATTGGGATCTACCTAAGCACTAGAGAATCTCAGTATAGTCCCATTGCCACCAAATTCAAATACCATTGTGCACAATGTTAATACCCAAAAGTTACAGATCAAAGCAAAAGTTAGGAAGAGGCTTTTGATGATTGTAGTTGGAAAGTACATTTATCATGGAGTTTAATTGCAAAATATAACTTGCTAGCTCCAACAATCTTGAAGCTCTATCCAAGCTAACTTCTTGTGCATTTTAAGCACACAATTTTTATTCCTTAAACTTTACACTTTTCACATTTTTTTCTATTTCAATAAAGTTTTCAATTCACTAGTAGTGTAGATATTGTTTCAAGATTAATTTTGTGTTTATTTATTTATTTTCATTCAAATATGCAATTCCATCCCTATTTCCATTATCATTTACATTCTCTAAGTCCTTGGGTGATTATCCAAACTATCCATGGTGCTTCATGTCCTTTTTTCGAAGCTCCTTGGAATCTAAAGTTAATTTTTTTCACTAGGAACTTCGGTTCTTCCAACAACAAAATTTTTTAGGCACTACAAACATTCCCCCAAGCATGGGAATAAAAGCCCTAACATGAGCATTTTTAATGACAATATTACTATAAAATTATCTTATGAGGATCTCAAACATAAGAACGTTTATGAAAATAAAAGAGATCCAATTCAACACTTAAAGAATGCTATTCTAACAATGTTACTATAAGGAAAGAGAACACTCCAAAAATAATAGAGATGGTTCGAGCTATCTAAAAATAATGCTAGACATCAGTTGACTTAAATTATGGAGTATAGGTGCTTGCAGTGATAGAGGAAGCACCCTTGAACTTCTTGCTCTTCCTTGGTGGCTACTTGGATGTTTCAATCTTCTTGTGGACCATCTATTTGGAAGAAAACTACATAAATTTCCATTGTCCAAAAAGCCTTGGTTATTTTCCCTCAGTCACATAATCTTGGATGTGGAAGAATGACGAAAAAAGGAAGGTTCAAATTTATATAATTTTGACCATTGAGGTTTTTCTATGAAAAGATAAACATCTATCTTAAGATATAGACATCTATCCTACATCTACTAAGAACAGAAATACATGTCTAACTTTAAATGTAGATGTCTATGATTAGACATCTAACTTCTTATGTAGGCATCTCATAGTAGATGTCTACAGGTAGATGTCTTAGCAAGAAAGGTTTAGGGAATAGTTACCATAAACTATAGTATTAAGAGATATTCAATATGAAATGAAGACTTACCTTGGTTGCTAAAGGAAATAAAGATGTCTAAGGAGCTTGAGAATGAGGTTCTTCTTATGAAGTACCTTATTTCATAGAATTTTCTTGTATTTCTAAGGTCTAGCTCCCTTTCATAAAATCTTTGAAGAAGATTCTTTTACTATATTCCTTTTGTTTGATTCTCCATACCTTCTTGACTTCATTTCTCTTTTGACTTCTTGATCTTGTCCTACAAGGTTTCCTTTCTCAGTACATTTGGGTAAGAACAAGGAGTCTTATGATATGACCAGGTGTTCATGTGATAATATTTTAAATTATAATCCTATTTATTATGCCCAAATATATTACAATAATAACATCTAACCTTCCTGTTGTTGTTAAATTGATCAAACCTTTGAGCTGCTCTTTGTTTAGACGTAGTATCAATTGATACTTCAATCTTTGGAGTAGTCTCTTGTTTGTATGAATCTTATGTAGATGCTTCTTCTTGGTATCATCCTAGTCCACTTTTATCATGTGGACTTATTTCTTGACCTATCATGTGAGGATCATTAAACTTAGAAGTGAGGGAGGGGGATGAATAAGTTCCTCAAATTAAAAATCCTTTGAAACAATGCACACACCAAAATTAACCTAGTTCCCCAACTTGGGTAGTCCATACTTGGAGGGTAGCTTGCTAGCATACCTCTAGACTTTTTTTCTCTCAAAAGGTGGTTTGAAAGTTACCACACCCTATACAAGTGCTAAGCTCTACTTTGGAGTGAGTTAATTTAATGAATTCACTCAATCCTAGAAGGTCTCAACAAGCTTTGAATGTGGTTTCTAGGATCCCACAACCTTTACAAGTTGACCTCTACTTTGGAGTGTTGTGGCACTACACCAACACTCAATCCCACAAGATTTTGACAATCTCAAGCAAGATGCCTTCCTACAGGAAGCACATCAACCCAATAGGGCAACAAAAGAGAACAAAAATTTTAAGGAAAGAATGCAAATAAATTTGTTGATCCTTATACACTGAGATACAACTCACTTTGACCACTTGCAATAAACAAAAGATAGTGCAATGAGAAACAATAACAAGAGAATGATGTATACAATAATTGCTTGATAATGACACTTGATAGTAGATAATGCTTGCTCATTTCCTAATGGAATGAAGTGTTCTTATAGATAATATGTTTTCGAAATTACCTTATAATTCATGCAACATCTATCTAATGGTCACTAGAGACATCTTCTTCAAGATTGAAATGTCTTTTTACATCAGACTTCCATTCTAGAAAGACTTCTTCTCTACAAGAGGTCTTTGTGGAGATGTCTTCATGAAGACGTCTTTCTCACCAAAAGGATGTCTACTATTTTTTAGAGACATCTTCTTCTAAGTAATCTTCAACTCAACCAAGATGTCTACTATTACTTGGAGACATCTTTGCTTGATAGTAGACATTTGCTATTTCTACAAGATGTCTTCATTTATTCTGCTTCACTTTGGCCAAGACATCTACTATTTCTTGGAGACATCTTTCTTCAATTCCCTTAACACTTTGAAATCTTCATTCCTTATCCATGCTTTTAAACTCCCACATGTTTTTTTAAAACCTTGTAGATGCCTCAATCCAAGATCTTGTCCTACAACACAACAATCATGCAAACATCCTTGTACTCCATTTTTCTTAACATTTTGACATATAAAAAGATAAAAAATCTCCCCTTTTTTGGTGATGTCCAAAACTTAAGAAATGGATGAGATAAAAACCAATAAAAATAATTATGACATATAAATTACTATGGAATCCAGGGATTAGGATAAAGTTTTGAGGTTCAAGGTAGTTTAGTAGTACATGCAAAACAATGAAATGATGAAAAAGTAAAGATCAAAAGTACACCACAAAGAGATAACAAATAAAGCATCATTAATCTATAACTCATTCACAACTATCCATATAGCCAACTATCCACATAAATCCATAACTATCCAATACAACCAACCATCTATACAAATGGAAACATCATACATAATCAACCACATATGTGCAAGTCCAAAAGTCACATATGTGATAATTAAAAACTTCTTTTCCTTTTTGGACATGAAAAAAATAGAGAGAGGAAAAGAGCACCTAATGTTCCTAATCATTAACCTTAGTTGCATCCTTAGATTCAAATTCCTCTACTTCTTGAGATGGACAATAAGTCTCCTCCTCCTCATCATCACTATTGGTGTTGGGTTGGCTTGACCTTTGCTCATCCTCATTAGATTTCTCAAGCTACTAAATGAGAGCATTTCAAGGATGAAGCTTCACTTAAAATCAAGATGAGGCTATTGGATTTGGCTGAACTAGAGGCTACTAAGCTGGTACCCATTGGGATGTGGTCCCAAAGATACTCTCCATAGCCTGATGCTCAAATGAGCTAGGAACATTAGTTGATAGAGGAACTAAATGTACTAGTGGTGCAAGAGCATGATGCTAAGGCTACTGCATGGAAACATGATGCTCCTACTGGACATGAGCTGGTGCTACCTCAGGCTCAAATTTTGATTTCATCCTTGAATCATGTGCTCAAGAAATTTTGATTGATCCAGAGTGCCTAAGTGGAATAGGAATGTTCTCCTCATTGTTAGAAGTAGAATGAGTAGTAACCTCAACAAAATCCTATCCATCGAAAGGAGGAGGAATACTAACTGCATCCAAAATTTTACATAAGTAAAAGATGTTTATCTCAAGCTTTTTGATGGCTCACGAAAAAGGTTGGAGAAGCTTCTTTAGTGAAGAACTAATCAGGGCACTAGTGGATTGGTATCTACCTAGCTGGAAAGAGGTCCTTGATGATGAAGCTTCCTTCTTCTTCTTCTATGATCTAGTGCTTGGTCCTGCTAAAGGTACATAAGAAAGAATTCTCTTATTAGCATATTCACTAAGGTTCCTCTTACCTCTAAGCAAAGGCATCTATGAAATAGGTACATCCTTCTGACATATCAAAAAACTAATGAGGTAGGGGTACCAAAGAATTCTTTCCTTAACAAATAAACTTAGCATATCCTGGCAAAGTGTATGCCTAGGAACTAATGATAGTCATATGAGAAGAAAATAAAACACAAAATCTTGGGGTGATAGAAAGTAATTGTAACTTGTTCCTTTTACCATAATGTTATACAACACGATAAGAGACAAGGTGAAAGCATTAAGAGTCATCATGCTCCTCTCAATATGGCCTCTATCAAAGGATACATGTTTCCTAAACAAAACATCACAAAATTCATCATGTATTATGGGAATTATACCATTTGTATAAATTTCATGCATGGTATCAATGGTTACCTGGAAGACATCTACACTAGAGATCCCAAGGATTGCATTCACAACTTGGAGAGATACCTCAATGAGAAGACTCCCAAACATGGAAGTGAATGCTCCAACAATAGCATTTGAAATAATAATATTTTAATACAATTCATGAATCAACACTTCAAGAACTAGAAAATTCATTGCAATAAAGTTTTTCTAGTTCAACAGCTTGAAATAATCCATTACAATAGCTTCCCTATGTGTAGGAAAGGAAAGAGAGCACCTAGTAATCATATTTGTAATTCAATTTGTCTCAAACCTATGCTATACACTTGAATTTTGAATTTGGGGCATGTAAGTGGATGGCACATTGTTGGAACTACCCTTGAATCTCATCTTTGGTGGTGCACTAGATGTCCCAACCTTCTTATAAGCCATTTTTGACAAAATTGCTACTGATGGTGGAGCTCTAGTTCTCTCTATGGGATCAATTTGGGAGAACACAACAAAGGAATGAGGATTCTAACTTTAATAGTGGTAGCAAATAAGGGATTTAAACAAAAAAGAAGAAATCTTGTTAATGTTTTAAAAACATTAGTAGACATCTTTCATACACAATAGATGTCTTTGTCATGTTATATGAAAAATTATATGTTTTATTTCATGAGTAGACATCTTTCTTTTGGAGTAGACATCTTTGCAAAATCTATTCTATTATCCTTATAGTAGGAGATTAACAATTTTCTCATTCAACTCATTCACGAACACAACAAATACATATTGATATTTTAAAAATCCCAATATTAGAACTATGAGAGCTAAACAAGAAACATTTAACATAGATGATGTATGATACAAGGAAAAATACTTGATGATACAAAAAAATGGGTGATCTAATCAAGACATATGAAGTTCTACATAAGAGATTTGTAAGCAAAGCTATACAAAGTATTGTCTTTGGTGTTATTGGTATTCTTAGATACTGGTGGGATACTTTACCCACACAACCTATTAATGTTTAAAATATTATTATATTCCTCTAATAAATATTTTATTAATGCACTAATTAAATAATTTATGATTATTAAAAAATAATTAGCAAATTTTGCTAGAGAAATATTTCTTAATGCAAAATTTGAAGATATGTGTAAACTTGATGAGTACGTTCACCAAATGACTATATGGTATTATAAAAGAGGCATATTACTTGATAACACTATTAAATATAGATTTATATTATCTTTTTTTAATTATTTTAAGGACCAATATAAAGCTAAGGTAGGCACCAAAATAAAGGATATTGAAGCAATGAGTTTCAATGAACTCTATCAATTTATTAAGGAAGTACATTATCTTATGTGTTTTGAAATATCTGCCCAAAAGGATATTTATCAACATAAGAAATATTTTGAACATTTCTTTTATTATTAATAATTTTATAAATACTATGGCTAGTATTGACCATGAGATTTTAAAACTAAGATGCTTAGGAAATCAAAAATTGGCAATGATAAACCTTGCTAGAATTGTAAACCTCATCAAGAATCCTATTTCTCAAAACACCATAAACCTAAAAATAAATTTGTTAAAAATAAGAAGTATTTTAAACATAGAGATATTAGAAAGCATAAAAAGACATTAAATTTTTCATTTGTAGTAAAATCTTGTATGCTCATAAATGCCCTAATAAAGGTAAGAATAGTAAGAAGTTTAACTTTATTACTAACATAGACATTGAAAAAACTTGATATGATTTTAGAGAATATAATAGGTCTAAAAATATAGAATTTTCTAGAGAAGAACATCTTTTATTTGACAAACATATATATGAAGAAATATTGTAATAATCAAGCACTGAATCATACCAAAATTTTTACTGTAATACATTTAAAATTAGTATGGTACTATAAGTATCATTTTGGTTGGAGATAATACTATATCACTAGAAGAAATAATCTCATGAAATTATTGGAGATGTTATTCTATATTCTTACTAAATATTAGAATATTTTCAATATATACAATCAAAAAAGAAAAAAATATTGAAAACTTTTATCCATGGTTTGTTGAAAAATAGCTGGAGTTGTTTTAAGATCGAATGGTAAAAATTTTCATTCAAACAAATCATGAGGAATTGTAAAGGTAGTTTTATATGAATCCTTGGGGAAAACTCTTATTTGGAAAAATCCACTTACATCCAACTTGGAGTAAATATGACTTCCTTGGATACATTATAACAAATCATCCTAGGATGTTATTGGATATCGTACTGTCTCTATGTTATCATTAAGTGGTTTGTAATTTACTACTATTTTTTTCTTACCTCTCACTTGCTCATTATGTTTATTAACATAAATAAGTCGCATAAGAGAATGGACTTTTACTAGGTTGAATAAGTCCTTTCTGTAAAAGGTCCTATATTTCTTTTTAACATTCTTTTCTTAATGATGGAGACATGTCAATATGATGGACTATCATTTTAGAGACTTTTCCATCTTAAAATTTAAAGACAATGTTACACCAATGGGATTTTATATGCCAAAAGGTAGTCAAATTATCTCTTGCATAATATTTTAATTCTTTTTTCTTAATTAAATCAAGCTATCCTAAGATTTTATTACAAAGATGATAATATATTTTGTACTTTGAGTTTTTTGACCTCTTGAAACATGAAGTGTAGGAAAATTTCCTATCAAAAGAAACATTATTTAATATAACATAATTCGTACTAATAGAATAATGTCCTAATAAGTCTAAACTATCAATTCCTATTAGAATTTTATATTCTAGGAATTCACAATGAAGAACCTTGATTTCAACTATCTTGTTACCTATTAAAAATGGAATATTAGCATGATATTTAGATTTTTGTCTACTATTTTTGAATTGTAAAGATAATTGATGAGTGGTGAGGTACCCCTACACTCAACCATATGAATATGAGCATAGAATGTGCGATCCAGTCGAACTCCATAGACTAAGTGCCTACACACCCCATGGAACACTTAGGGTTAATCATTCATTGTCTTCCCAGACTTACTTGTAGTTGTCACGGTGTATGGTTAAGTAAGTCCGAGGTATATGATTTTTATGGTTTTTATGTTTTATCTTCTATGCTATTGAGGTGAAGGGTTGAGAAACTAATTACTAACTCTCACTAATAAACTAATTCTAAACTAACTAGCTTTAGCATCCGTTCCCACTTACCGTACACACCTTCAACCCATGCAATCGTGGTTACCAAATGCTAATCGTTACTGGGATCACCACGTGTAACACATGTGCTCGAAGTGGTCATACTGAGGCACTTAACTAGGAGGAAAGGGTTGAGAAAATCTAATCTAGCCTATGTATGATGAGCATCTGTTCCTTGATTATCCATACACATCTTGGTGCATGACTACCACTGGGATTACCAAGTGTAGATCCTAGGTATGCCACTGGGTTACCAAGTAGTCATACTTAGATGCTCGTAATCAAGTCATACTCATTCCATGTTACTAGGAGATAAGGGTTGAGAAGAAAAATAGTAAATAAAATTAAATAAAATCCTATTCCATGCACTACAAGGTTTATTCGAAAATCTTGTCTTTATTACTGTATGCAAACTTGGGTTTAGGTACAATGTTTGCTCGAATAAAGATCCGTTCACTTTGGGACTCCTACTGCGAGCACATGGAAAATATTCTATCTCTAGAGTGATCAATCTGCTAGATTTTTTCTACTTCTAGCCTAGGATGAGGAAACAAGGGAGAGCTGCCTCTTATTTATAGATATGACGGCGCACCGCGATATTGCGTATGTGATATCATAGGGGAAGACGTGATATCACGTATGCGATATCGCGACGACTGCAATATCACATGCGATATTGCATCACAGCATACCCCCATGACTAAATACCCTTCCTTGAGTTCCTAAAAATAATATGAGATGTGTATGCGATTATTGAGGTGAATGGAACTAATGGGATGACATGTGAACGGATCATCATTACAAAACTTGACAAAATTGGTGTTCATGATAACAAGGGTGAACACCTTATTACATTGACATCAGGCCTCATTTGGCAGCTATGAGAAAAGAGAAGAGAGAAGAAGTGTTGCTGCTTCCAATGCCAAGATTGCGCCTTTCATTGTCCATCCATAAGAATGCCATCGATCTTGCTCCTTGCATAGCTGCTTCAACACTGCTCCATTCCAAGTGCTCCGTCCAGATCTAGTCTGTTGTTGCATGATTGCCATCTGCACACACAACACAATTTTATATTCACAAGGGTAAATGAATCATCATGTAATTGATACCTTGCTTCGATCAAAGTCCATTGGCTGAGTTTTCGTATGGCTAATTGCAAATATGGGGATGTATTAATGATGACTACCAAAGGTGTAGGGGTTAGGAAAAAATTGAAAAAAGTAGGACTAGGAGAAAATAAAAAAAATTGGGCCCTATACCCCCATGACTAATCACGAACCTCCAGTAGCATTAGAATGGAGAAAGAAAAGGAATAAGAAAGATAGATAAAAAGGGACAACTATGACATCAATGAAATGGATGTCAAGATGGAAATGAAAAACATAAAATTAATTTTAAAAATGTTAAGGGAAAGAATTTAACTGGTGCACCAAATAGGAATGTTAGTGGGTCCTCCCCAAAGCAGGCTCATGCCCTTAATGCCCTAACAAACCCATATTCAAAGAGTTCGTAGGCCCTGGGAATGTCCTTTGGAACAAGAGTTAAAGTCTTAACTACAAGAATTTACCAAAAAGAAAACAATGTATCTACCAAAATATACACTAATGATACAACCAGCAATGAGGTGAACAATGAAGAGAAGGATGGAGAGAAGAGAATGGAATGGAATCCCAAGAACAAGGTGGTGTACAGCCCCTTGTGTGTTTCATGATTAATGTGACTTGGCAAATCTCATTTCAACTCTGGCCTCAAACCAACCACATCTAGTGACTTCTCATCAAAGCATCTGATTAAGCCATCCCATTGAATAACAAGAATGCTTCCCACAAGAGTCACCACCATTCTGATGAAACAAGGAGGAGAGAATGGGAAGCGAGAAGGGCCTTAGTTAGAGGAAACATTTTTTCTTCAATAACTAGTGCTTGTAGCCCAAGTTTACTTTATCTAAGGGGTGTGCTTTGAATTCTCACTTTTTTTTTCTTTTTTTTTTAGTTTGTGTTTTGTGTTTTTATGTGTGAGAACCACACCATGCAAAGACTTCTTATTTTTATTTTCTAAGCATCTGATAATTGGATAACATCGGAACGGGAAGAAAACATCCAAGTACCCAAGAGAATGGCCAACACAAAAGCATTAAATTCCCTTGAAGTCACACCCTTTTCAAACCTTGAGTCCTTCCTTAGTTTGAGAAGTGCCTATTCATCGATTCGTTAAAGTTCTTATTATGAAGGAGACTGTAAATTTCCAAGCCAGGAGAGACCATAGAAACTAGTGGATGGATGGATGAAGTGAACTCATGGCCTACCATATCAAAAGAAACATACCTTAGTATCAACATCGTGACTTAAAGGTAAAAACCAAACATTAGCAATCAATGAAAAATAGTTCATACCATTAGGAAGAACACTTATTGGGTGACAAACTTACAGGATGGTTAAGACACACACATAAAAAATGGAAAAGTATAACGATATTGTAAAAAAAAACAAGAAGATTTAAAGAAATTTGTAAAAAAAAAAATATGTAAGACAAAAATGTGTAAAACAAAAATGTGTAAAAAAAATGTTGTAAAACAAAAATGCGTAAAACAAAAATGTGTAAAAAAAACTTAAAATGAACTAAGGACCCCCATATGATTAGCATAGGTGGCCATCTCCCCCATGATTGAATTTCAAGGGAGAGATCTGAAATAATGAACATCTATTTAAATTTCGTAGAAGTGCCCAACTTCTTCCAACTAATGTTCTTAGATTAACGGGTGGAAGTTGGCAATGCTCATATTCCAATGTGTCTATGCCTCCATTGTTGGCATGGGTTATTTCCCCAGTTCATTCCATGCATGTCTGTCAATTGCTCTTTCGACTAGCTATGAACCATGGGGTGTCTACTACTTGTGTGGTTGCTACATACAGGCATATTTGTTTCAAAGTTTCAAGGGCACACCTATTACATGGAGGCATTTCCTCCATGTCATCACCCGATGAATCACTGTATGTGATGCATGAAAATTTTCTCTTCTCGATCTTTCCATAAATGTTTATCTTAGAAACTTCCAAGGAAAGATCACGAATCCCTAAGTACGCATCTACTGTACTTAGCCATGACCTTCCCATTATAATTGGGAAGTCCTTGTTCTTACTATTAACCTCTATCACCATGAAATCAACTGGGTAAGACCAACCACACAGTGGTAACAATGTCCTCCACCAATCCCAAGGGAATGGTAATGGACTGGTCTGCCAGCTCTAGTTGGATGTTGCTCTTCTTAAGTTGGGGCAAGTTCCAGGCTTGCTACATCTCTCGTGAAATTAGGCTGACTCCGAAACCTAAGTTAAGAAGAGCCTTATGTGGTTCATTACCAATAATTTGTAAATAGATTAAGGGGCTTCCAAGATCAGTTAGTTTCCTGGGAAGGTGGCCTACCTTAATCCAGTCAGTTATGGTATGCATTCACATAACCGTATGTGTATAGCTTTGTTGGACTGCAGGGTGCTTCAAAGTGTTAGATGGTGGAGGTGTGTACATAGGATCAACCGCTTGTTGTTGTGAGAGTTTGTCTAGGCTTTTGATTCTAAACAAAGGTATTTTCTTTTTATAGTTGTCAGAACCAACAACTGGTTGAATATTTACAGCTCTCATAGCTTTACGTTGTTGTGGCTATGTAGGGAGTTTTCCTTGCATTATTAGAGCAGGATGTGTTGTGGGAACTACTAGTGGAAGAGGTGCGGATGGATTTGGAGGATGGTGTATATGTGGGATGTCTCCCAAAGGAGAAGGAGTCCTCCTAAAGTACTCCCAAACTTGGTAGTGATGTTGCGGAGTAGTGTGATCCATAGAGTCACTTGGAAAAACTGGCTGCTGCACATAATGACCATAAGGATCAGGTTGTCGGTAAGGGTATTGTTGTTTTGGTAGTGGCATCCCCCATGATTGTGGGTATTGCCACTACTAATGCTATCTGATGGGTTGTGGTGGAGTTCCACTTGGATAGTACGTCAGTGATTGGTGGAACTGCCTTGGGTTACCTTGAGGATAAGGTAACCTTCGAGGTGTTTGTCGTTGGTTGAGTCTTGAATTAAGCACATACACCCCTGACTCCTATAGATAACATCCATTGGGATGATCATAATGGTAGATCTCACATCCACAATCATCGTCTATGTCTAAATCCACAAATTCATCTAAGATAATGATTTTCCCCTTACCCTTGTTATGTGCAGGGATTGAATTTCTCCACTTTCTCTTATCTTTGTCACTACTTTGTTCCACCTTAGACTCTTCTACAATTTTCCAGATAGTTTCAAGTTTAGAGTCTAAGGAATCCCATAGTTGTTAGTTTTTGAATCAGCAAGGTTTTTTTGTTCACCAACTCTTCGAGTGGTGACTCATCCTCTTCATCGCAAAATTTCACTCCCTTCTTTCGAACGGAGGAATCACAGTTGTATTCTTCCATACTTTCCCTTTTCCATAGTTCACCTTCTTTTTTTGCTACTTGTTCCAACAAGCAATGAAATTCATGGGCTCTAAGTTCTGATAGTCTCCCTTGGGCATAAGTTCCAAGGGTTCTTCTAGTTTCATGCCTTAGCCCATCCACGATGTGATGAAGTTGATCCCATTGTGCATAATCATGGCCCAGGCAACAATGTAATAGTGTGTAGTAGCTGGCCATGGTAGCATCCAAGGGTTCATGAGTTCCTTTCTTCTAGCCTTGGATCTACTTATGCAAGTTAGACACTTTGGAGTACGTTTGATACTTATCATTGAAGAGTTCTAGCATCGTACTGCACCTCCTGATGGTTTCTGACTCTAAGGACTAGTACCAACTCTCTACATCCTTGGTGAGTGTCTTGGGAAACAACTTAGGTTTCTACCACTTGATCTCTATGTTCTGCAAGGCACAACCATTGTGGAATGCATGTAAATGTTGTTGCGGAGCAGTGTTGTATCTCGCTTTAAAGCATGGGATATTGTACATGTCTAAACGTTTGATCTGGCTATCTTTTAAATGCCTTGTTGTTATTCTCACTGCCTCCATTATGTTGAGCATACTTTGGGTTGCAAGTAGGGGCTCATCATGATCATCTTTTTCATGACGCCTATGATGTCTTCGTTGTTCCCTACTTTCCCTTTGTTCATGCCCTTGTTCTCTCTCTCAACTTTCTCGTCGAAGTCTCTCATTTTTCCTACCTCTATCCTCATCGTTATGCTCTCTATTACTATGCCCGGATGTGGAAGAAGAGGGTGAGTGATGAGATGAACAAGAAGAAGAAGGAGAACCATTGCCATGACGATGCTTCCTACCTTCTCTTCGGTTGCTATGGCCCCAATCATGGTGACGATATAAGTGCCCATCCTTATTATGATTTTTTGTTCCCTTTGTGAACAGTTGGTGTTCACGGGGATTAGAACTAGTGTTGTGTATCGTTGATCATAGGTTATGATACCTCACCTCCCCACTATTGTTAGGAGGGGGAACATCATTTTTTAGAGAACCTGTTATAATGGGTTCCTCATCTCCTATTTCTCTAAGGATGTGTGGGCCTTTGCCCTTCAACAACGTATGTTGGCTCTCCTACCTTGAGTCTCTCATACATTGTAAAGGTGTGGGATGGTAATCCCTCATGACAAAATTTTCCACAACGTATTCAGCATATAGTTTTGTCATGCCAATCCATGCCAAAGCATGGAGAATTATGTTTGGGACTGCACGATCTGGAGGTAACACTATGTTACCTTGCAAATCTCTCCAGTGCATCTATTCTTCTTGATGGAAGATAAAAGTAAAATTTGGAATATACTCATTGGGATGATTATATTCCACCCTATATTGTTGAGGAACTGGTGGATTTAGGTTATATGTTTTTGATTGTTGATTGTTTCTTGTATGGACCTTAGGTGGTGAGTTGCTTTTGTTAGAAGAAGACATTGTTATTTAATTTGGTGCACTAATTTTACCATTATATAAATTTTTCTTTAATTAACCCAAAGGTTCATTTATGCTCCCAACAATGTGAGTGATATCCTATGTTCTATTCAGTGCACAAACACTTAGTCCCTGGCAATGACACCTATGATGAGTAGTGAGGTACCCCTACAATCAACCATATGAATACTAGTGTAGCATGTGCAATCTGGTCAAACTCCATAGAATAAGTGCCTACACGCCCCATGGAAAACTTAGGGTTAATCATTCGTTGTCTTCCCAGACTTACTTGTAGTTATCACGGTGTATGGTTAAGTAAGTCCGAGGTATATGATTTTTAGGATTTTTATGTTTTATCTCCTATGCTATTGAGGTGAAGGGTTGAGAAACTAATTACTAAATCTAACTAATGAACTAAGTCTAAACTACTTAGTGTCAGCATCCGTTCCCAGTTACCGTACACACCCTGAACCAATGCAACCGTGGCTACCAAATGCTAATCGTTACTAGGATCACCACGCGTAATGCACGTGCTCGAAGTGGTCGTACTAAGGCACTTAACTAGGAGGAAAGGGTTGAGAGAATATAATCTAGCCTAAGTGTGATGAGAATCCATTCCTTGATTATCTATACACATCCTGGTGCACGACTACCACTAGGATTACCAAGCGTAGATCCTAGGTATGCCACTGGGTTACCAAGTAGTCACACTTAGATGTTTGTAATCAAGTCGTACTCATTGGAGTTACTAGGAGATAAGGTTTGAGAAGAAAAACAATAAATAACATTAAATAAAATCCTATTCCATGCACTGCAAGGTTTATCCGAAAAGCTCATCTTTATTGTCGTACACAAACTTGTGTTCAGGTACAATGTCTGCTCGAATAAAGATCCATTCACTTTGGGACTCCTACTGTGAGCACATGGAAAATATTCTATCTCTAGAGCGATCAATCTACCAAAGTTTCCCTACTTCTAGCTTAGGATGAGGAAACAAGGGAGAGTCGCTTCTTCTTTATAGATATGACAGCGCATTGCGATATTGCGTATGCTATATCGTAGGGGAAGACATGATATTGCCAAGGATGTGATATCGCGTACGCGATATCACGGCCCATGCGATATCACATCCCATCAATAATGATCTATTCACAATCAATAAATATTTTGAAACAATAGTATATCTAGTGAGACTACGTTCTAAACCTAAATATGTTAGGAAATCTATGACATAGGATGTAAAATGAGGAAACTTAATCTTCAATGTGCATATGGGTAAAACTTTGGCTTTGCAAATGGAAATAGCATATGTGGAATCCTTAGTTTCTTGTATTGATTTATTTATTTCTTTTTCATAGGCATCCTTTTAATAAGCTTCCTCTTCTTACTCTAGTTATTCTAGTTTAACTAAGACTCTTGCAAGGAATCCTTTTAATTGATGAAATCTTATTTTTCTAAGAATGGCTTTAAGAGTAGCTCATTTTTCTAGGTTGGGTAGGTTATTACAAGGAAGATGCTACAAACACATCAAATTTTGGATTCCATGTATACTTAAGCTCTTCTTGCCAATCTTATTCTGATTATTAGGAGGTAGATTCTTCTTAGATTTTATTTTACGCTAGTCTATGTTTCAATTCATCTAATATATCATTTTTTTGATCAATTATTTTTTGGAGAGATATTCTTTTATTTATTTCATAATACATTATTTTTTCAAATCTTTTGAATTATTAGTGATCTATCCAAATTCTCTATAAATAATAGATGTAATATTTTAAAATGTATTACAATAAAAAGTTTGATCTGATTTAGTACCTAATTGTTACAATATTTCTTCATATATATGTTCATAAAATGACACATGTTTTTCTTGAGAAAATTCTATATTTATAGACCTATACTCATCATCTTTTCTGAAATCATACCAAGTTTTGCTAATGCTTAGGTTAGTAATAAAGTTCAACTTCTTACTATTCTTACCTTTATTAGGGAATTTATGAACATAATGGTTTTCGTGAAAAATGAAACATTTAACATCATTTTTATGTTTTCTAATATCTCTATGTCTAAAATAATTTTTCTTTTTACCAAATTTATATTTATGTTTCTAGTGTTTTGAGAAATAGGATTTTTGATGGGTTTTACAATTCTTGCAAGGTCTATCATTACCACTTTTTGGTTTTCTAAGCCTCTTCCAATTTTAAAATCTAGGGATTAGTGCTAGCCATAGTATTCAAGAAACTTTTGGTAACAAAAGGAATTTCCAAAATATTTCTTATACTAATAAATAATGTTCTAGGCCTGTATTTTAGAATACATAAGATAATGAACTAATGGAGTTCATTGAAACTTATTACTTCAATATCCTTTTTTTGGCTTCTATCTTAGCTTTATAATAGTCCCTAAAATAAT
>MNCI01033291.1:155256-165620 GCA_015680685.1 Gnetum montanum
ATATAAGAACAAATGAAAAAAATAAAATCATGAGAGTTTGCACAAAAAATGAACTGTAAAATTTATTATAATAATTTAATATTTAAAATAAAGAGCTTGAAATCTATACAAATAGTATGCATGAATGCATAGGAAGTTGCATGAATGAAACTTGAAGCCTATTGAAGCTAGTAGGTTGTGTTTTGCAATCAGCCTCACAATCTAGGTACTTTCTAACTCCAATTGTGAAAATTCCTCATTGGTTCTTAGCTAGGATATATAGCATTGGTCACCAGGAGAATAAATGAGGTGTTTGACTTCTAAAATTTTGGAACTAGTCTCAAATGCCCAATTAGTTGCCAAATTACTTACAAATTCTTACAAAATTTCTAAAGGTTTTTAGGTGATCAAGGTTGCAAAAGGTTGTCAAATTCTGTTAAATTGAAAGAACCTATTCAATGTGTTGGAAATCTGACTTTATAGGTCACATGGTTGATGTTTTTCGTGCTACAAATTTTTGCCATGATTACTGACAAATTGATTTTGTTTGCATGTGTGGAAGGCTATTATTTTCAATGTGGTTTTCAATTTATGATAAATTTTGATGCACCTAGGCCACCAAAACTATGTTGGATACCATAAATAGTAAACATTTCCAACTACATTGGCCATCATGGGAACAACACTATCATCATGGAACTACGCTAGAACTCTTGAAGCAATGTTAGAATTGTTGGCATAACTTTGTGAAGAACCAAAACCCTAAGCATTCCAATGATGACCTTGTGGCATCCATGCTGGGTTTGTGGAAACTATGCTAGCCACTACTGGAA
Source organism: Gnetum montanum (assembly GCA_015680685.1). Lineage (NCBI taxonomy): Eukaryota > Viridiplantae > Streptophyta > Gnetopsida > Gnetales > Gnetaceae > Gnetum > Gnetum montanum. The sequence continues at coordinate 156,069 of MNCI01033291.1, forward strand.
AAATGAAAACCCAACATCTCTAATGCTAGGTTTAAGTGGTTCCAATATAGTTGTGGCTATGGCCTATATAAAACCCATGAAAATGCAAAATTTGGTACTTCCCAAGGCATTTTCATCCTTCCGAAGTCTAAATATAGACATGACATAACTTTTCCCACTTGGGAAGTAAGGCTACAACAACTTATGAGGCACTTTTCAGCCCCAAAATGTTGAAATATGAAAGATTGCAGCTCATGGATTATAAATCTTATATTTTACAATAAAATTCCAACCTCAAGTTTAAGAGTGAAGATTACAATGCCAAAGGGTTACAACATGAATTTCCTTGGTCATGTTTCATTAGCTCCTCTTTTTTGATGTTTGGAGGATTGACCTAAGGGACATTGAGAAAGAATAAAAAACACCACTATAGGTCTATCACCAATGTTTCCTCTCCATGCTTGATTCTATAGTGTTAAACCATGCCAAAGAGTGCTTATGATAATGGAATAAGTGCTATGATGAGATGATATAGGTTAAGGGCTATATTTAGTCATGAGGAAATGGTCACAAGGTCAATAATGAGTTTCAAATATTAACATCATGATTATGGTTATGGTGGTGACATTTTGGGCTAATTGATGGAGTCTTTGTGCTTCATGCTTTAAAGTGGTGGCCACTTGAGGGACCAACACTTCACTCCAAGATTTCTTTGGCCATTAGGCTCCTTCCTTTGCTTGTTTGAAGTCATTGGTTTGTCTTTTGATCTTCATTGACCATTCAAATTCTTGGTAATTTTCCTCCTCATTTTTCTCTTTTTTCTTTGCAAGGTGAAACCTTTATTGGCTTTCACTACCAAGGTTGGGTTTGATTTTGTTTTCCAATTGAATGAGATGTGTTACATTCAACAACCTTGAGGGTGAAGAATGACAAAGGAAATGTCACGTGGACATAATGCATGAGTGTAAAACATAGATCATCATTATTATTCAATGGAAGAAGATCATAATTACGTTTTGCAACTTAGCTTAAGGAATGGTAATGGAAATGATGTGAAACAAGCACTCTTGGTATGACAAGAAAAACTTACCAAATCTTGCACAACAAGATCATGTGGTACCTTTCTGCCATAATGAGCTAAACCTTTATGATGAATTCAGGATTCATCCTACAAGAAAAACTCCAAGAGGGAAAGAAAAAAAGACAAAGAAAACATGTTATTACAAGATAGTGCATAGGGGTCACATGAGACAACTAGCAAACTAGATCACCATAGGTCATCATTGTTATAGCATAGAGAGATTTGTGGAATGTGAATTAGATTTACAAAGCTCATAGTTCATTCATTGTGCAAAATATAGAGATAAAGATAGAGAAATTATGTGTAAGCTCGCTTGCTATAGGTTGTAAAGGTTGTTGATGTCAACTCTTAGCTATTACATGTAAAGAATACTATGTTAGATTTCATACAAATTTAGATAGAAATAGTTGATTGGATTGGCCAATTGATTTCCATCCATGTCTACTACTTCAAAGGCTCCATTGTCATATGTCTTGATGACCAAGAAAGGCCCTTCCTAGTTGGCTAAGAACTTGTTTGCATGCTCAAGAATATCCTTGATGACTAGGTCTTCTTCCTTGATCTTTTCCTTATTTAGGTGATGGTGATTTTGTTATTTTTACCTCTTTGGTATCATTCAATGTGAGAAATAATTTATATCTACTACTCCTTCATTGAATCTAGGTTAATGGTACATAACTTCTTATTCTACTCATCATTCATGAAGTCCAATAATGTCACTCTGATCAATGGAACTTATAATTCAAGAGGAAAAATAGCTTTAGATCTGTATACTAGGCTATATGGGATTATCCTAATTATGATTCAATAGGTAGTTGATAGGTTTAAAGTGCATGGAAAAGCCACTCATTGAACTTGCATTTGTTATTATTCAACATCATTTTAAGCAAGTTTATGATGGCCTTAGTGCTACCTTCAACTTCTCCATTTCCTTGAGGGTAGTATTGTGATGAAAAGAAATGCTTGGTGCCTAGGTCTTGACAAAAGGATTTTGTTTCTTGGCTACTAAATTGTGGTCCATTTTTTGTGACTATGGTCAAAGGTATGCCAAAACATGCTACTATGTTGTCAAGTACAAATATATAGACTTGTTGAGACGTCAACTTTCTTAGGGGAATAGTTTGAACCTACTTTGTAAAGTATTCAGTTGAAGTGATGATAAATCTATGCTCTGTAGAAGACTTAGATGTTATAGGTCCAATGATGTTAAGTTTCCATCATTAAAATGGCCAAGTTATTGAAGTAGTATGTAACTTATTTGGTGGCATGTGTATTAGGTTTCTATGTAATTGACAGGTGTTGCAAATTTTAACCTTTTGCAAGTGGTTTCTTTCCATATAGGACTAATAATAGCCTAGTCATCTAATCTTCGTGGCCATGGCTCTAGGTCCTATATGTCACTCACATACACCCTTATTAACTTGCTCAAGGACCATGTAAGCTTCAGTTTTGCCCAAGAACACTAACAATACATCATCATAGGATCATCGTCATAATGTACTATCACCTATAATGACATATTATTTTGATCTTTTATGTACAATGTCCTTTTGAAAAGTAGTTATGGTTTGTGGAGATTCACCATGCATTAGGTAAACTTGATATCATCATACGACTCCTTTTGAGAAGCGGTGTTGATAGGGGCTATAGATTCACCTTTAGCATTTTTCATAATGGAAATAGCACAGTTTATGGTTAAGGAGGGTAACTTGATAAACACATCAAGCATTACACTTAGGTCTAAGATCACAATGGCATTGGCTAATGTGTTCTCAGTTTGAGGTATATGATGGATACCAACATTTGTAAATTGTTGAATTAATCTCTTACCTACATCACAATAATGTTGCAAATGTTTGGCTTTACATGTATAAACCTTTATTACTTGGTTAACCACAAGTTGCAAATAATTTTTAATCATTAGGTGTGTGATTCCTTAGTCATGAGCTACTATCATTTCCCTAATAAATCCTTCATACTTTGCCATATTATTGTTACATGGAAATTCAAAACTATAGGTGAAGGATTAAATTTTGCCAAAAGGTAATGTTATGATGGAAATAGCATTGGTCCCATGGGTAGTTGAAGCTCCATAAAAGTGCATAATTACCTCATAGCCCTTGTGTACTTTGCTAATAATATTGACATGTTCATCAAGAAATTTATGGTCAATGGCATCATGGTCTACTAGTAAGGAAATGGTAAGTTTTGTAACTAAATATTATCCTTTAGTTGAAGCTTCAATGATGTAATGGAGGTTAAACTCAGCCATTATGGATTTCCAATGGACTATCCAACTACTTTCATAGATATTGGTCGTTATGTCTCTAAGCACATTATCCTTGCTAATGACAATGATTTGCCTCCTAAAGAGGTAGTATCTTGACTTCTTCAATGAGAAGACTAGGACTAGACAATACTTCTTCACTTCAATGTATTGAATCTCATAGGTAATTAATGCATGACATAGGTAGTATACAGGTAACTCAGCCACTTCATATCATTTTTGAAAAAGTAGAGAGAAAATGGATGTGTTAGAGATAGCAAGCTAGATGTGAAAAGGTTTATCCTTTTGTGGTGAATAGACCATGGGTATTTATTCTAAATCCTAATTAAGTTTTTCAAAGCCTTCTTAGCATTGAGTCATTCAATCATAGCAAACTCCTTTCTCAACCAAGTGTTGCATGGATTGTAATTTATTTGTATTCTTGGTGATGAACCTATGGATAAATTGTAATCCCTAATTCTCCTTAAGGTTATTTGGTGATGCCAAGTTGGATATGGCCCTATCCTTATTAGGATTGATACATATTCCTGCTTTGATTACTACAAATCTAGGCATCTTACATGTTTTGATGCTAAAGATACACTTCCTGGGGTTAAGCCTAAGCTCATATTTGAGACATTGTTTCAATACAAGGTCAAGGTCCTATGCATGATCATTAGTGATTTTAGACTTAACAACTATATTGTCATGTAGTCATTATGCAATCCTAACATGTAATCACTAAATATAGACATCATACCTTGTTAATAAGTTACACTTGCATTTTTTAAACTAAAGGGCATCATGGTGTAACAAAAGGTTTCCTAAGAGGTTATGAAGGTTGTAAAAAGTTGATTCTTTGGGTTAATCCTAATGTGGTTGTATCTTGAGAGAACCCATCCATGATGGATAACAAGGCATGTCCAACTATAGTATCAATAAGTTGGTTAATACTAGGCAAAGAGAAATCATCTTTAATAGTTACCTTAGTTAGGTCTCAAAAATTAATATAGATACATTTACTCCCATTTTTCCTAGGTACTACCACTATGTTGGATACCCATTCCACGTAATCGACAACTCAAATGAAACTGATTTGATATAGTTTCATGATTTCATTGAAAACTACCAAGGCTAAATCTTATCTAAGCTTGTTAAATGTTTCCTTAACTAGCTTGATACTAAGATTAAGTATGATGTTACGTTGCACTAAGCATGGATCAAGACCTAGCATATCTTCATATGACCAAGCAGAGGCCTTAATGTTATCTTAGAATACCTTGGTGATGTCATGAGCCTATTGATATTCCAATGAGGAACTTAGTTTCAATGTTTTTTCCTTCACCACTATGTATTGTGATAGGAACTTGAATTAGAGAGTCCTTGGTAATGTCACTAAACTGAAGATTGAGGGTTTTAACTAGGTTTTCTACCCACTTAAGAGGTTTCTGTATCAAGGCTATGTGATCGATGGAACTCTTGAGATTAGGATCTAAATGATTGAGGTCAACAAATCATTCAACATCACCACAAGGTCTAATTAGATTCAAAGGTAAATTGATTTACCTTCAAGTATCCATACTCCAATCCTGCATATCAATCATAAGCACATTAAGTAGAACCTACATGATAAATTGAAAAAATAATGTCAAAATGATGTAAAGTACTATAGTAATAATGCATGGATAAGCTAAAACATGTTTCATCAATGATCAAACAAAATTCAAACAAGGCCAATAATGGCTATAAGAGGAAGGTCAAAACAAATGAGGTAGAATAAAGGCTAAATGATGTAAAATAAGGTCAAGTAATGACCAAATGAGGGTAGAATGGAGTCAATGAATACGAAATGATGGTCAAAATCAATTCATTGATGTTAATCAAGGATAAAGCATGGTCAAAAAAGACCATAAAAGGGGAGTTAAGGTACGTAAGATGTTCTAAAGGCCAAATATTATGAAGAGAGGCTAAATAAGAACTAAATGATAGTCAAATGGGGTCAAATAATGGTCTAACAATAGTCAGGAACCATCAAATGATCTTGAAAAAGGCTAAAGAATGGTCAATAAAGATCAAATAAGGTGATGTAAGATAAATTAGTTAAGCCAAGGATCAACTAATGTGGAATAAGAGAAAATGATAGCCAAATGATGGAAAATCTAGTTAAATGAAACTCAAATAGTGATCAAATCCTTAAAATGATGTTCTAGAGGGTCAAACAATGTCACAATGATGTCCAATGGTATTAACTAATGGCAAACCAAGTTCACTAAGGTCAAAAGATGCCAAATGATAGAAACATTTGATGAAATAAGGCCCAAATGATAAGGAAATGATGAAAATGAAGCTAAATGACATCAAATGATAGGACAAACAAGGTCAAAAATGCATAACAAGGTTGAATAAAAACAAAACACAATGAACCAAAGCCAAATCATTTAAGGTGGAAAACATGAGATAAAGAATGGTCAATATGGATCAATCAAGGTTAGATTTTGCTAGTTTTGGACCTTAATATGCACAATGAGAGACTACAGGGTTGATGGTGGAGTTTGGGCACTTGAGGAGGTCATTTGAGGCTATTTGAAGGTAGAAACAAGACCACTTTTGATAACTACGTTGGAGCCATGCTAAGACTACACTAGCCAACATGGCCTTGGAAGGTTCAAACATGGTTCCTACTAGAATGTGCATTTCCAGGTTTTTCAAGATTAGTTTTGCAGATTTTATGATCCAAATTGATAATACAGTGGATTAGGGATGAATATTGATAAAATTTGATGTTGATTTGATCCTCTGGAAGCTACAAATGCTATTAATATCTACTAAATACATTGGGAATAAGTTGGCCAGTGTGGCCCCTATGTAGTTCCATGAGAAAAATTAATTTTTGGTATTCTAGGACAAAACTTTATGTTCTATTAGCTTCCTAGGGTAGCATAGGGGCATAAGGGTTATGAACCAATCATTTGAAGGACAAAATAGGCTTTTGATGGTCAAGTTTGACATCATCCCCCTAGACCTATGCTAGCTAGCATAGTTGAGGATGCCCTCAATGTGGACTGATAACACTTGGACTTTTCATGATTAAAATAAGATAAATTTAAAATATTCTTTAGGGTTTCAAGGTTATAGGATTTCCTAATCAAGTTTTAGGCCATTTAGACTATTTTGGTACTAGCAAAATTATTTTGAAATCTCAACTATGCTAAGGCCACATTGGCTAGCATGGCTCTAGCCTTCCCTAGCATAGTTGAATATGAATCTTAATTTTTTATAAGTTTTGGTGATAAATAGACCAATGTTTCAAGTTTTCGAGATTATTGATGCCCATGGCCATGGTTTAGACTCAAAATTGCTAATTTTGAAGCTTGTTTAAGCCTTGATATGGTCATCCATCTAAACTACACTAGCCAACATAGTCCTAGTATGGTTGGAGTTAATATGATCGATTTTGTCTATTTTTTACTCACTTCCCAAGATTTGGTGGTTTTTGAAGGCTTCAGTAGGGTTCTTGGATTATGATGATACATCTAGATGTTGATTTGACATATTAATGACTTATTTTTGGATTTTCAATGAGGAACTACACTTGGACTATGCTTTCTAGCATAGTCCTAGGCATCCCTAGCATAGTTTGAAGGTTCATATGTTTTTTGACCTATTTAGGCTTCACTACTTGGAATTCAAGATTATTGAAGACTTTAGAAAGGTTTGAAGGCTAGTATGTCACTTTGAAGGCTATTTTTGGATTTTTCAAGAGAACCTTGCTAGGAAAACACTGCCTAGTATAGTTGGAATCATTCCTAATGTAGCTTAGAGGTTGGAGTGGGGTTTGACTTAGCTTTTCAAAGTTTTTGGAGATTTTAGGATTACCAAATGTTTCGGGGAGGTGTACAACTCATGGTGTGCCACTTTGAAGGCTTTTTGAGGCATTTAATGGTCAAACACCTACCAACTACACTAGGACTATGCTAGCCAACATAGTTGGGATGCTCCTCAGTGTAGTTCATCCTAGAAAATTGATTTTTGGCACATTTTGATGGGTTTTAGGAAGTTTCAGAGTTGTCAAAGGCTTTGGCTAGGGTTTGGAGATTGGTATGGCCATTGCAAGGTTGATTGGAGCTTGAATAATTTTCAAAATTTCCATCTCTCATGGGACTATTCTAGACAACGTAGTTGGGTTCTTGACTAGCATAGTTACACAAAATAGCTAGGTTTGCTATGGTTTTAACCTTCCTCAATGCTTGGTACCTTTCAATGTCAACATCTAATTTCTAACTTTGTTATGAATGTTTGTTAACCTTAATATGTTGTGTATGGATGGTTAAATGGTAATATTTGGTAATGGTTTGGGCTTGGAGTCCATTACAAGGCTTTTAGGAACTTGATCCTAATGTAGTTCTTCTCAAAATTCCCAGATCCTAGTGTATTAGGACTTTACTAGTTTATTTGGAAGGTGCCTAATGGGGCCAACCTAAATTTGAATTATTATTAAAAATTAATTTTTCCTACTCAGCCAACACAACTCCCACCTTCTAATTGTGAACATGGAGTTATGTGGGAGTTTTGTGGATGTTTTGGGAATGGGATTTTACATAATCAACACATAATCTTGGGAGTAATTCTCACATTACAATTTTATCAACATCAATCTTCCTAGCCCATCTCTAACAAGAAACACATAGCATCAGAGCTTCGACCTTTATTTTCCTTCAATTCCATTCATCTCTAATGTAGTTTGGCCATCCTCCACCAATGGGAAATGTAGTTGCAAGGAGAGTGAAGGAAATTTTGAAGGCTATTTTGCATGAATTTGACCACAAGATGTCCAAGCGAAGAGCATCAACCAATAAGAACCTAGATCTAGAGGAGGTAGAAGCTACTACAAAAAGACTTTCCAACCTACCATGGCCTCTACTTAGGGAAGGATCATTCACAATGACTACTAGGTACACCACTCTTAGCTATTTTTGTGAATTTTGGCTAAAAATCTAGGCATTTTCTCTTGACTAGGCTTGTATGTTAAGTATTTTTCAATTTTAAATGATTAAAATGTTGTATTCTAGTTCTGGTCATGTGTCTATTAAATTGATTTTGTCTTAGGGGATGTTGGTACGAAGTTATGATTTTTTTATTTTGCTCTATTGAGTGTAATTTTTGTTATTTTCAACCTAAAAGCAACTTCTCTTCTCTATTTTTTTATAAGAAAATGCCATAGAATTTTTGGTTTCTGGGACCATGGGATTGTTGCTTCTTTTTTTGGTCAAACTAGTGATTGGATCACTAATTTTTGATTTATAGTTAATTTCTTACAAATTTTTTTGTGAGTCAGTGCATAGTGAATTTTTGGTTTTTTTGTTATTTTACCCCTCCAAAAATGGGTAGTGTTGACACCTAGAAAAAATTTTTCTACCAATGTCTTAGCTTTCTAGGGATGCCTAGGGCCATGTGGGAGGGTTTGGCATAAAATTTGGAATTAAAAAAATCATATTTTTTCTAATGATCTATTGCAATTATTCTTTTTTTCTTCTTTGTAGATTGGGGTTTTTCATGAAATTTTGATGTGATTTTAGGTTGTCGTATGAATTTTTTCTAGGCTTAAAATTGTAACATGATATGCTTTGCACTCATATGCTTACGAATTAAATGCCTTATCGTCGGAAGATCTGAAAATAGTAAAAGAGGCAAGGTCCATGTAACTATTATTTTTTCGCCATTCTTTCAGAAAACCTCTGAATACATTATTCAAATATCTACGACCGTGTGCTACCTTGGGCCCACATTAGCCATGGTTGGGTGGTCTCCATGGTCCGTTGTTGCATGGACAATGCTAACTATTGCTATGTTGTCCTTCATTCCGGTTTTACATTGCCCAAAACAGCAGCACCCTGGGATTTTGCTGTGCCCTGCTACCATCCTAAAAGAGGGCCCAGACTTGCAAAACTGCTATAGCTTACAAAACTGTGACCGCCTATCAAACCATGACTACTGGCAAGTCCACGGCCACATCCTGAGGAAGTTGTAGATCCACGGCCATGACCTGAGGAAGTTGTGGATCCATGCCCACAACTACATCTGTGATTCAAGAAACCCTGCAAAAGATCAAAATCCCCCACACTGTTGTGTTCTTTCCTATGATCAAATATAATCAGAATGCTGATCTTAAACTCAATCTGTAGAAATAGACCTGTGATCTGTAAAAATCCCATGATCTGAAATTACA
>MNCI01033291.1:172225-219898 GCA_015680685.1 Gnetum montanum
TACAACAATAAAGATGAGCTTTATGGATAAACCTTGCAGTGCATGGAATAGGTTAAATGTTATTTCCTACCTATTATTTATTACATGCATTAGTGCAACATGAGTATGACTTGGTTACGAGCATTGATGAATGTGTATGGCTAACCAAGGAATCGGCTACTCATTGCGATTAGATTCTCTTACCCTTATCTCCTAGAACGTGGGATCAGTACAACTTGATTACGAGCATCTACGGATGTGTACGGCTAGTCAAGGAATTAGCTACTCATCATGCTTAGGCTAGTTAGGTGTCTCAGTACAACCACTTCGAGCACGTGTGTTATGTGTGGTGATCCCAGTAACGATTAGCATTTGGTAGCCATAGTTTCATAGTTCAGGGTGTGTACGGTAAGTGGGAATGGATGCTGATGCTAGTTAATTTAGACTTAGGTCCTTAGTTAGAGTTAGTTAGTTTCTCAACCCTTCACCCTTTAGCATAGGAGATAAAACCATAAAAGACCAAAAAAATCATATACCTCGGACTTAACCATACACCGTGACAATAACAAGTAAGTTTGGGAAGACAATGAATGATTAGCCCCAAGTGTTCCATGGGGCATTTAGGCATTTAGTTTGTGGAGTTAGATCGGATCGCACGTGCTACACTCGTTTCGTATGGTTGAGTGTAGGGGTACCTCACCACTCATCACCCAACTTTTAATATAATTACTTTTTACGTGTAATTACCCAATCTTCCACTTATTTTCTCATCTATGGAGAGGAACATTGTGAGCACCTTGGATCCTATTATTTCAGCAAATTCACTGTTACTGTATTCAACTAGACATCGCTCTTTGAAAGACCTCATTAACCCTTGTTGCTAGGGGAAAACTCTTCACCCACATTCTCCAACAGCTCCACAATCCTCCTCTCAGTCTCGCCCCTCCAAGCCACAAAAGGAACAATCAGGTACTCACACTTCCACCCATGCCATCCCCTATAAGGTAGTCACAGAGTCAATCTTGGTGGATGAGTTCATGGCAGGTAGTGGAAGGAAATGAGTCAAAGCTTCCTTCAATTCTACTTCTCCCTCAAGCTTCTCTCCACTGAACACTTCCATGGCTCCTATCTCCACAAAAAAATCCTTTGCCCTCCTATCAGGAACAATGGAAGTTGATACTTTGACTTCCAAACCTTCCATTGACCTCTCACCCAAACTACCCCTTATTTTTCCATGAACCTCCTTTCATGGAACATTCACGGCCTTACTAGTAGGCTTCGACGAAAGTGAGCAGGCAACTTTATTTCTAGTCTTAATATAGCCTTTGATTTCGTTCTCATTCAAGAAATTAAGGTTTCAGTTGATCTTTTATCATTTCCGTCCATTGGTTTCTTCCTCACTCTTCAATCCTAGCAACATCCCATGTGAGCGGGAAAGGAGGCACAACCATTCTCCTTTCACCCTACTGGAAAACTAATATCCTTCAAAGTGGTTCCGATTCTAGGCATAGAGTTTCCTAGGCCACCTTCTCTTCCTTGCATGGCCCATTTGGTATTTGCTCGATTTATGCCCCAAACGACTCCACAGAATGAGCTATCCTTTGGCAAGAACTTGCATATTCTCTTCCCCTAGTGCCTTCAATCTTTGGAGGAGATTTTAATATGGTTGAATTCCCTCAAGATCAAGTCGAAGGGATGTGTTTTCAACTGCCCAATCTTGAGTCTCAAAGTTGGTCCACCTTCAAGAAAAGGTTTTACCTTTCTGATGGGGTGGACACCTCCGTTGGCATTCCCCTCTACAGACTTACCTGGAGCAATCTCCATCTTAGGTAGGCTCGCATCTATAGTAGGTTATATAGGTTCTATTTCTCCATCCTTTCCTTCTAGTAAGCCTCCTCCACTACTACAGTTGATCACCATGCCACCTTATTAGGCCATCTTCCTATCTCCATCTCCATCAAGATTCATGGTAGCCCTCATCGAAGAAACTTCTATCTTTTCCAACTACACAACAATTTTTTTTCTTCTCCTACAACCCAACTTCTTCTATCCAACCTTTGGAATGCCGAACCTAGGCCCCTAACTCAGGTGGGTTGGATTAATTGGTGGCATCAGGCTTCATGTTGACTGCAGAACTTTGCTCGTTCATATGGTAAGGCAGTGGCTACTCGGGCCAAACAAGAATACAACAAAATTCCCCTCACTCTTGAACATCTCCCTAATAGACTAGCTCAAGACCCCTTCAATAATCTAGTTCATGAGGAGCTAGCTAGACCAAGATTAGCCTTTCAACATTGGGATGTTTACAAAGCACAAAGTTCCCTAACTAAAAGTCAGCTCACTTGGTTAAATATTCAAGATGAACACTGTAAAAATTTTTTCAAGTATCTCAATTCTACTTCCCCTTCACACTCTATAGACAAAATATCTAGCAATGGTACCATGATTACTGACCACAATAGTATCCTCTCTTTTCTCAAGAATCACTATGAAACCCTTTTTGCAGCAACCCCAATGGACATCTCTTCATTCAAGGCTGCAACCCCCAATTATCCTCACCTTATTAACTCCACTATGCTACAAAGTCTTGACGTTGATATCACTCTGGTGGAGCTACAAGTAGCCTGTTCTAAGTTAAGTTAGGGTAAGGCTCTTGGTTATGATGGTTTTCCTGTTGATTTTTTTCAAAATCATTGGGATTTTGTAGGAAATGATCTTCTGCAGGTCATTAACGAGGCTATCTTAACTGGTTCCCTCAGGCCCAATCTAAATCAAGGGGTAATTCATCTCCTCCCCAAGTCTAGGGATCTTGCCGATATCTCCAATTGGCATCCCATAACTCTCCTCAATGTAGCATACAAAATCTGGGCTAAGTGCCTTGCCTTACAACTGAAAAAATTTCTTGGCCAAATCATATCTCCACAAAAAACAAGATTTGTTCTTGGTAGATATATTTTAGACAATGTGGTTGCAACATGGGAAGGTCTCAAGTGGGCCGAGGATGATGGACAAGATATTCTCCTAGTGAAACTTGATTATGCCAAGGCTTATGACAACATAAAATGCGATTTTATCTTGCAGACCATGACCAAACTTGGTTTTGGACCTAAGTTCCTACATATGGTAAAATGCTTATTCTCAGATGCTATTGCAAGAATAGCCACTACCTTTGATATTACCTCTCCCTTTCCAATACATAGGTCAGTGTGACAAGGTTGTCCCCTTGTCCCCTATCTTTTTATCATCACTGCAGACTTTCTTTGTCATCAAATTAACATGGACATTCAAACGAAAGTTCTCATTGGGGTTTTCCTATCTTCATTTCAACAACAGCTCCTCAATATGCACTTTGCCGACAACTCTTTCTCTCTAGTTCAAAACACAACCACCAATTTGTACTGCCTCTTATCAAGGGTGGAGTAATATTGTACACCCTTAGGCTCCACTATTAATTGGAATAAATACTTTGTTTATAGCTTTTCAGGAAATTACAACCATGTGACCAGATATAACTGGAAGCGGCTCCAAGATCAAGACATCGTTAAGATTCTGGAAATCCCTTTTTATTTTAGAGGTTCAACCTCTATTCTCTAGGAGTAGGTTATTTTTCAGATTCAAAAGAAACTTGATAAATGGAAGACTAAAACCCTCACACTTGCGGGTAAATACCTTATTTGTAAGTCCATATGTGCATCCACCCATGTGTATTACTCTTCATGTTGGGCCCCCTCCCAAGCTACCTACCAGAAGCTTGAATGGTTATTTCGCAACTTTATGTGGTCCTTCAAAGATTATCAGAAAGGATTTCATCGAGTCGCTTGGAATATTGTTACTCTCCCCAAGAATAAAGGTGGCTTAGGTCTTTTGAATTCTTATAAGCAGGGAATTACCCTAGTTGCTAAGTGGTTGTTTCAACATTTAGATGCCTCAGACATCATTGGGACCCTCCTCCAATTAAGGCTTCATCAAGCATGTCCTAAAAACAAGCCCTTCTGGAAAGGCATCCATTTTGTCAATTGGATCTTTTCCCCCCTCACTATCATTCTTCTAGGTTCTCATGTTTTCAAAAGCGTCTGGAGGGCCTGGCAAATTCTGCACAGTTACATTGATTGGACTAACGTTACGATCCACCCTACTATCCTTTCTAGATTGTGTCCATGGTGGTTACCTCTGTTGCCTGCTCCCCTTGCCATCACAAAGGCTAAGGTGGCTACCTCGTGCTTTTGGAAAGGTGTTATCTCCTTGAATTGTCTTAGGATGGCTAGCCGTTGGATTTCGGGGGTCAAGTTTAGCAATTTTTATGGGGATTTGGTTGTAATGAAACATTGCCTAGTCTAGATCTACTCCTTTCTCCATGTTCATTGGCACATTGATGCTACAGTGCAAAGCCCTTTTCAAGGCCTTCAATGGCTTAATGGGGTTAAACTCTTGCCCTACCGGCCATCTATCCCCTTTCATCTTATGCATGATCCATCTGAGGTCATTCAATGCTTCAATAAGCATTGACACAAACACGAGTCAGTATCATTTTGGATCACTCTCTTCCAAAATATTTGGAGCCTTCCGACCCTCCCCAAAATTAAGTAGTTCCTCTGGTGTCTCCTCCACCATGGTCTACCTATTGGTAAATGGTTAGAATATCTAGGAATTTCCAATCCCAATTTCCCTCTCTGTGGTGGGCAAGATGACTTTGTCCATGTATTTTGGCATTATCCTTTTGCTCAGCATGTGTGGAAGTGGGCTTTCATAGTTTTTCCTTCATACAAGCTATCTCAAGAGGATGTCATATTCAGACTTTTAAACATTACTTCTGCTAATCTCAAGTTTCTATGGAAAGTTATTAGGCCTACTATTTTATATTATATTTGGAAGTGAAGATGCAATTTTATATTTCAAAGGACAGATTATTCTAATAAATGTTTGCTCACCAGGTTGGAGAAGTTGCAGATCTTTTGCCTCATTCATTTCCAACTCACATCTCAAGCATCCAAGTTCAATCTGGATAGACATCAATTGGTTCATCTCTTACAGCTATGGGAAAGACTTGTGCATTCCAGTAATACTTAGCATTCATAATCTCTGCAAGGAAGCTTTCCATTTCTATTGTGAAGAGTCACCATTGGAACTCTCTCTATCCTTAATTGAGAGTTTATTTTTCTAATCTCATTTTATGTCCTTCTATCTTGTAATGAGTCAGCATGGGTGGACGTTTGGTGGTGCCCCAATTCGGGTTTCCTCCCTTAATACTTGTTTATTTATAAGGTTGGTCCTGAGTCTCATGCATAGTGCTCTCAGCTTCGCCCTTCCCCTTAACCCTTTCACTTGTTTAGGTTATTGTAACTGATACACTATTAATATCAATAGAATTTCTTTTTGGGGTCCGACACCCCCCTTAAAATTGTAACATTGATGTCAAATTTTGTTAAATATTGTGCATGTGTAGTATCTAGACTTACAAAAAAAATTAGTGAAAATTTATCATTTTTTATTTATGTTGATTGCCTTGTATAGTTGCAGTTTCAACTATTGAAACTATAAACCTCCAAGTCTTGCATAGGTAGCATTGGTTTATTTTTGAGATTTTTGTTATAATGCTAAAATTTCCAAAGGTTATTTATATGTTGTATTTTAATCTCCAACAACTATTAGAAAATTTCAAAATTTTTAACTAGCCTCAATAAAGTTTTTACTATAGCTAATTTCACTACAAACTACGATTTCTAGTTGGAATTTTGTAGCTATTGTTGTAAATTAGATTTCTATATAGGCTAACTCTCATGGTTTTAATTTTTCACAATAAATTTTTGTGATTTTTTCATATGTTTTTCTACCATGATATCACCGATGATGTCAATGGGCTATTTGGTTTTTTCTTAGTTTTTGCTTAAATTTTATTTTGGTTTTAATGGTTGTGAATTATGAATTTTATTATTTGGTTTACTATGAAAATGTTGACATTATGGCTATAATATTTTGGTTATTTAATGATTGTTAAATTTTTGTTATAGTCATATAAAATTTTCATGGTCATCATTGGATTTTGTAGGGCTTTCTTGAAGCTTATCCTAGTAGTGATTGAGCTTGTTGGGTTCCTATGTTGCATCCACATGCCAAGATTCAACACCCTACCTACTAACATGGTGTTGTATTAGGGATCCCTTTGGTTTAGGCTAGGGGCAAAGTAATTCCTAGCCTTCCTATTGTAGAATTTCAATGTGATGGTATGGTCACACTTGACATTTGAAATAGTAGTTGTTATCATGAAGACCCTACTACCACACTTTGCCAGCCTGATCATCAAGTTCATAGTTGATGATCCCAACACCTGTGTGGAGGATGATCAATTCAATAGCATATATACTAGGGACACATGTTAGTTGTCCAAAATATAGGATATGCCCAAATTTATCTAGTACAATACCAACAACATGTTATTAGTTGGTCACCATGTCAACACCTTGTTCCAGAACCCTCCAAGCTCCATCTATCATTTGGAAGGGTAATTGTAATTTTAAGTTTTTCTAGTATATTCATCAATTTCATTAGGCCACTTTGGTTTACTGATTTTTTTGGTTGGCATGCTTATATGTATAAGGTTGATGACCAAGGGTTGATCAAGAGTGACCAACTCTTACCCTTGGTCTAAATAGCATTAGAAGTCTTTGTCAAAAGCTAAGTAATGAGGCTCAAAGTGATGGAATAGCTCAAGGATAACTTTGGCACATATACCTTGTGCTATTCCTAGTAGTATATGTGCTATTCCTAGGTCTACTACATGTGCTTAGCTAATGGGATGGCTCACAACTGGTGGGGTATCCCTAATTTGGATACCCAGATACATGCACACTCATGCACAATCACAGCTTTTCCCTGTGGGTTTACCCATGGATGCTCTCTGAAATAATTATACGAATTCTCCGCAAAGAATTTAAGGGAGACAAGATTCTCCAGTGACGTTGAAACGTGGTAGAGTTTCATCGCGTTTTCTCTACCGTCGGCTGAAACTGCCGTCAGTATCACATTTCCCACGTAATCTGCCAGAATCTTCATCCACATAAACATCGTCAAAGAGTGAATGACAAGCAAGAGATGGGCCGAGAAGCTCACAGTGGACGCACAGAAACAAGGGCAAAAGATCAGATTAAGAAAGACAAATGATCGCTGACTTACAATGTCAACGATGGCATTCGGATCTCTAGGGATGGCCTTTAACATTCCCTTGGCATAAGCAGTTGCCGCCGCGGTTAGGTATTTGCCTATTTGGCCACCCTAATTGCTTGGCCCTGTAACACCAATCGTCCTCACTAGTTAATATCATTAGTCCTAACCTACACTGCGAAACATATGCCTTCAGTCGCCAAAATCGGGTAGACACACGCCTTCGCACGTCGAATTTCCGAGAACCAGTCTTGGACTTCTCTGTAAAATCCTTTGGGAGTCCGCTTATGGTTTCCTGCACCAAGTTTAACTCGTTTTCGATCTGCAAGATGTCTGTGCATTCATGCTGGCCTTGGGGTTGCAGTTGCAGAGGCACGTCCACAACATTGTTTGTTAGATCTCCACAGGCGTATGCTGTAAAAAACCTTCACATGATTAAGGGAAGGCATTCTCCGAATTGAATCAAAAAATAATAAAAGGTTATCGAAGCCGGGAATTAAGGAAAATTAACAAAACAATATTTATAGCAATGGTGAGGTTTTACCTGTTTTCTTGTTTATATAAAAGCAATGGTGAGGTTACACCACGAGAAAAATGTGCTGTACGTACGTTTGCCAATGAGTCCGGTGCATCCAGTGATGAGCAGTGTCTTCCCCTCGTAGAAATGTTGCTGGGCCGCCATGAAATTGGGCCTTCGATTGCAGCTAAATTAACAAAACAATATTCAGAGCATCTACACGGCAAATAGCTATCCGACAAAAGGTTCGCTTCTTTTTCTAACTTCTTCTCCATGGCCCTGTACTTGCTCCTCAGCAACTTCAGTGACGGGTTGTTAGGAGTCATGTCTTGTTTCTTCTTCGTGGCTCTGTACTTGCTCATCAGCAGCTTCACGGCTCATTCACATGTGGGGTGGGGGGTTGTTAAGGTGAGCTACAAGCTGGAGAAGAAAAATTAAATCCAAAACCTTAACAGAGAGCCCGATGTTGCAAGATGACCCCCCAGTCACCTGCAAGAAGACAAAAGCTTATTGCACCCCCCGGGACGACAGCTGAAGAAGGAGAGCAATACAACTAATTCAAAGAGAAATCATTTAGAAAAAGGTAATATTATTGATAAAGCGTAGTTTTCGACATTGAAGTTGAACAATACTAGCAATAGAGCATTTCATACCATAGTCAAATTCATTGTAGTTTGTGTTTTGATACCAAGCATCTAGGCAACATTTCCAAATAAAGAAGATAATCTCAAATAAGAGGATTTTCCAGGCTTTTTGAAGGTGACGCTTAACACAATCATCTTGAAGGATACATTGAGGAAAACCAATAGAATGATTAGGAAGGAAGACTTGGAGAGATTGACACCATTTCCAAATGTATTGAGAGAATGAGCAATCCCAAAAGACATGTTGAAAAGAGTCATCCGCTTTACAAATGGGGCATTTAGGATGATCAATTCCTAAGAAATGAAGCCTATGTCCAATGGGAAGACCTTGATGAACCAAGGACCAAAAAAAGAAACGATGCTTAGGTTGGGCCTTAGAAGTCCAAATCCGACGAAAAATAGTTTTCCAGTGGTGGTCCTCAAGATCTAAACTCCAACGTCTATTTAGAGTGGAGAATTGAAAAGATTTGGCTTTAGAGATGCGTAAAGAGCGAAGAGGGGAACCGTCAGGCCGAAACCAATCTTCATACCAAGGAGTATTAGTATGCAACTTATGCACAGCAAAGTTGGAAAGAACTTGCTCTATGTGTTGGTAAATGATAATATCTTGTCTTTGAAACCCCCATTTTACTTTCGCTTGTGTCCAAGAGAGGGTAGAAGAATCATTTCTAACAGTATATAATTGATCAATATGGTGGAGATTGTGGTCAGCAAAACGATTGGCTCTATGAGAGAATTCATCATAAAGACAACCTCCATTCCTTTTAAAAATAGGGGACCACCAGATCGAGTGTGTTAATAGAGAGTGCAAGCTTATCTGGGAAGGTTTCCATTGCAACAAACCTCTAAGTTGGCTTCAACACTGCCAAATTCGGTTAAACCAGAAAGAACCTTTGATCTTCTGAGAACCTTCACTAATGATCCAATTGCTCCAATGAGTATTTTGCCATCTAAGATGAATACCAAGACAAGAGATGTTATGCCTAAAAAGGATCTTCCAAGATTCATCTTCTTCAATACATCGAGTCACCCATTTGGAGGCCAAGAGAATACTTTGGTACTCAATAGAGGCAAGGCCTAAGCCCTCATGTTCTTTACTTAAAGTTCAAGTATCCCAAGCTACTTGATGAAAAGCTTTGTGATCATCCTTATCCCCCCAAACGAAATTCCTAAGTATGTTGTTAATGCATTGAAAGGAAGATTTGGAAGGAGCCATAAAGGAAGAGTAATAGACATGAGTGGAGCTCAAAATATGATTAACTACGATAAAGCTACCTACAAGAGATAAGGGTTTAGAAGCCCATTTCAAAGCTTTATGTTTCACCTTTTCCACCACATTTTCCATATGGTAGTGGGAGTAGCAAATAAAGCAATAGGGATGCTAAGAGGATGAAATTATCAGTAGCAGATAGCCACTTGATATCAAAATGATAAGTCCAAGGAGGCCTAGGAGAGAAGCTAGATCGGATGGCTTGTGTTTTGTTCCAATTAATCTTAGCTCCTGAGGCTCTATAGTAGATATCTATGCAGTGCAAGGCAGTGTTAAAATTATTATGGTCCTCAATCAAAGTGATAAAAGTATCATCTACAAACTGGCTGTAGACAAGATCCTTTCCTTGTTGTGGAAGAGAGATACCTCTTTACTACATAGAATCATTATGAGATCTAAGAACAACTCCAAGAGCATCAGTGGCTAGGATGAAAAGATAAGGGGCTAAAGGACACCCCTGTCGAACTGATTTTTGAAGCTCAATGACCTTAGAGAAGGATCCGTTAATGCAAATGACTAGAGAGGCCTTTGACAAAAGAAGATCAATATGTCTCTCAAAAACAATACCTAAGTTATGGTGTTTGACTATACTTTTTAAAAAGGACCAATCAAGCATGTCATAGGCTTTAGCAAAATCTAGCTTAAGAAGAATGGCGTTTTGATTAGTGGAAGAAGCCCAGTGCAAGCCCTAATAGCAGTTACAACATTATCTAAAATATACCTGCCTTGAACAAAATTAGTTTGCTCCTTGCTTATAAGATAAGGAAGAAAAGGTTTAAGTTTATTTGCGATAGCTTTGGCAACTATTTTATAGATAACATTTAAAAGAGTGATAGGGCACCAATTACTTATGCTAATGCGATCTCCTGACTTGGGGAGAAGCTTAATAATACAAGCATTAATCTTCTTACCAAAGGATCCTACCCTAAGAGCTTCTTTATACACACTATAGACAATGTCTTGAAGAGTAGGCCAGAATTTCTTAAAAAATTCTGTGGGAAGGCCATCCATACTAGGGGCTTTACCATAGTAGAGTTGTTGAAGAACATTACCAAGATCATGTTTGGAAAGAAGAGAAGCATCACCAAAGATGGAGCAATTAAAAGGAGTAATAGCTCCTAAGCAGGTATTAACTGCAATGGGGTCAATCGCCTCTTTTCGAAAAGTTCGAGAGTAGAACTCAAAGAAGGCCTGTAAAAGGTCATCCTTGGAGGTGAAGATATTATCTTCAACTTGAATAGTTGAAATTTTATGGGATAGGTTTCCCCCTTTGAGGAAACGAAAAAAGCCATTAGTAGCCTTGTCACCCATGTGGAGCCAAGAAAGATGAGCATGGAGGTGAGCACCTCTAGCTTCATAGTAATCCATTATACGTAGTTTCTCTTTGGCAAGTTTCAAACAACTAAAGTGAGCCTTAGTAGCTTCATCTTTATTAATAGTATTTTGAAGAAAGGAGATTTCCTTATGATGGTTGGACTTGTGAGAACTTAGTCGTGAAGCCACCAATTTACCTGCATGTTTGGAAACCCATTGGAGGACGATACAAGCATTAGTCCACCAATCAATCCAACCATCTTCACCAAGGGGTTTGGGATGCAAATTCCATATTTGCATCAATAGAGAGCAAAGGGAGTTACTATGAAGAAAGGCAATGTTAAAGATATAGAGATCATTAGAAGAGTAGGAGTTCCTAGAGTGGGAAAGAGACCAATGAATAGGATAATGATCTGACAAAACCTAGGTATAAATCTGCTTGGATAGGGGCACCGTTGGTAGAAGTAAAATGAATAAGGGGATTAGTAGATAAATAAACCCAATCAACCGAGAAGAGATGTAGGAAGCACCATGTCTAGTGTTACTCCAAGTAAACTAGCTAGAGGTACTAGACGAGGAATAGTTTTCATTAGCTTCTTGCAACTTTAATTGACATTTAAATGAGAGCCACTCAGAAAGCTCCTTGTTATCTAAGCCACCTCTTTGCCCTCCAAATTTATCCTTTGGATGCTTAGTCATGTTAAAGTCCCCTGCAATAATCCATTTTTCTTTGGGTAAGTTGTGCCTGAGCCAATTCCATAAGAGCTTCCAATCAGTTAAGTGACAAGGAGCATAAATGGAGATAATCCATAAGATCTCATTAGCGTATCGTAATCGAACCCAACTACAATGCCCTAAAGTATCACAACTGTGATCAAGAATAGACTCCTACCACTTATTATGGAGAAAAATTATAGTGCCCCCCCTTTACCATGTTCATGGTGAGTAGAAACATAAGAACTATTGGGAGAAATGCTCTGGCAGCAAATTTGAAGATTGAATCCTTGGATTTTAACTTCTTGAAGACAAACAATGTCAAAGGAATGTCTCCAAATATAATCTCGAACTATATATCATCTACGAGGGTCTGAGAGGCCCCTAACATTCCATGAACATTCCATGAACAACACTTCATTCACATGTTATGATTTTTGGATTATGCCATGGCTAATATTTATAGTTGAATGGCATTATTTGTCACATACATTGTTTTTTCAATATGACATGGCTTTTAGGTTTGATTGATGTGGCATTCACATGTTCACAACTTTGAGCACAATTTCACATTGAGCACAATTTCACATTAAGCACAATTGCACATAGCTGAAAACTATGCGTAACTAAAATTAATTATCAAGGACTATGGCTTTGCAGAAGAAACAATGATGAATTGTGTGAGGGTTTGTAGATGTGTGGCTTTGCTAGTCAAATAACCATGGTTAGCTATATCAATTGAAAACCATCATATGTGACTGAGCCCTCAAAACACAGTGCTGATACCAGATACTATACATCATTGATTTCTTAACTACCCAAGAAATATGCAAGCTTGTAACTGGTGAATCAAATGGAGGATATTTAGAGACCATGCGATGAAATTTCAAGGCTATGATTGTTGAATTATGATGGTAAATTGGCTTTAATGTAGACACCAATCTTTGGAGATCTTCAATCTCCATAAAATGAAAGATAATTAGATACCATGCAATGAAGTGCTAAGAGCTATGGGAGACTAGACAAGGTTACTGTTATTCCCATTAGGCAATTAGAAATCCTATGATGTGGTTGGTCAGTGCATGGGTATGTATGTTGTGAATTTTCTATTGATGTATATGGATAATGTGTCATCATGCTCATGGATGTGTTTCATGTTAACTTGAATGCATACTCATGCTGATGATAATGAACTATGATTTGCATATGCTCACATCTCCTAATGTGTGTTGTAAACTACGAGCTAGTGTGACTAGTAGCCCGCTACAATCCTAACCAAAAGCCATTCAAACCTTCAAGAAGGGAACAACTGCTTAGCGTTTGAGGCTATTGGAAGGCAAATAAACATTTGAAAGACTAAAGATCATCTAGAATGCATTTAGACCTTCTAAAAGAGAATAATTGGTTGGAGTTTATCACTTCCAAAAGGCAAAGGATCATTTGGTAGTAAGTACTATGTAAACTACGACTTAGTGCCACTAGCACCTTCTTGCAGTTCCAACTGGAACACATTTAGACCTTCCGAAAGGGAATAATTGCTTGAAGTTTGAGGTTACCAAAAGACAAAGGATCATCTAAAAGGAAAAAGATTATCCAAAAGGCATTTATGCCTTCCGATAGGAAATAATTGGTTGGAGTTTGTGGCTTTCAAAAGGTAGAGGATCATCCAGTAGCAAGTACTATGTAAACTACAAGGTAGTGTGACTAACACCTACCTACAATCCCAACTAGAAGGCATTAAAACCTTCTAGAAGGGAAAAACTACTTAGATTTAAAGGCTACTAGAAGGCAATGGATAATCTAGAAGGTTTAAGATCATTTAAAAGGCATTCAAACCTTGTAAAAAGGAATAATTAGTTGGAGTTTGTGGCTTCTCGAAGGTAGAGGTCATTTGATAGTAAGTACTATGTAAATTATAAGGTAGTGTGACTAGCATCCTCTTGCAATCCTAACCAGAAGATATTTAGACCTTTTGGAAGAGAATAATTGTTTGGAGTTTAAGGCTACTAGTAAATGGAGGGTCATCTAGAAGGAAAATGATCAACCAGAAGGCATCTAGGCCTTTTGGTAGGAAATAATTGCTTAGATCTTATGACTTCTAAAAGGCAGAAGGTAATCTAGTAGCAAGTACTACATAATTTATGAGGTAGTGCAACTAACACCCTCTCTCAATCCCAAACAGAAGGCATTTAGACCTTCCGAAAGTGAACAATTGCTTAGAGTTTAAGACTATGGAAGGTAGAGGGTCATCTAGAAGGCATTTAGACCTTCTAGAAGGGAATAATTGGTTAGAGTTTGTGGCCTTTGGAAAGCAAAGGATTATCCAGTAGTAAGNCGATAGCTTCAAACTTTGAGTAATTGTTTCCTTTGAAATGGTCTAAATGCCCTCAGGTTAGGACTTTTGGAGGGTGCTAGTTGCATTGCCTCATAGTTTAGGTAGTACTTGCAANTCTTTTGGAAGAAAAGAATTGTTTGAAGTTTAAGCCTACTGGTAGATAGAGGATCATTTGAAAGGTAAAAGATCAACTAGAAGTCATGCAAACCTTTTGGTAGGAAATAATTGATTGGAGTTTGTGGCTTCCAAAAGGTAGAGGTCATTTGGTAGCAAGTACTATATAAAGTACAAGGCAATATGACTAGGATCTCTCCATAATCCTAATTGAAAGACCTTTAGACCTTTTGGTAGGAAAGAATTACTTGGAGTTTAAGGCTATTGATAAGTAAAGGATCATCTAGAATGTAAAGGATCAATGAAAAGGCATCTAGACCTTCTATTATAGAATAATTGGCTGAAGTTTCTAGCTTCTAGAAGGTAGAGGATCATCTAGTATCAAGTACTATGTAAACTACAAGGTAGTGTGACTAGCATCCTCCTACAGTTCAAATTGGAAGGCATTCAAACCTTCTGGTAGGGAAGAATTGCTTAGAGTTTAAGGTTACCAATATGCAGAGGGGCATCTAGAAGGCAAAGGATCAATCAAAAGGCATCCAAGCTTTCCAATAGGAAATAATTGGTCAAAGTGTATGGCTTTTGGAAGGTATAGGATCATCCAATTGCAAGTACTACCTAAACTATGAGGCAATGCAACTAGCACCCTCCAAAAGTCCTAACCTGAGGGCATTTAGACCATTTCAAAGGAAACAATTACTCAAAGTTTGAAGCTATCGGAAGGCATAAGGTTATCTAGAAGGCATTTAAACCTTCTCAAAGGAAATAATTGGTTGGAGTTTATGACTTTTGAAAGGAAAAGTATCATTTGGTAACAAGTACAATGTAAACTACAAGGTAGTATGACTAGCACCCTCCCACAATTTCAATTGGAAGGTCTTCAAACTTTCTAGAAGTGAAAAATTGTTTGGAGTTTAAGGCTACTAGTAGGTAAAGGGTTATTTAGAAGTCAGTAGATATTTTTAGTATAATAAATAATTGATGGTAGTTTGTGACTTTCAAAAGGTAGAGGATCATCTGAAAGCAAGTACTATGTAAACTGTGAGGTAGCATGACTAGCATCCTCCTGTAGTTCCAATTAGAAGGCCTTTAGACCTTTTTGTAAGGAAGAATTACTTAGAATTTAAGGCTACTAGTAGGTAGAGGACCATCTAGAAGATAAAGGATTAATCAAAGGGGATCCAAACCTTCCCATAGGAAATAATTCATTAAACTTTATGGCTTTTGGAAGATAGAGGCTCATTTGGTAGTAAGTACTACATAAGCTACAAGGAAGTGAAACTAGAACCCTTTCAAAATTCCAACTGAAAGGCATTCATACATTCTAAAAAGAAACAACTACTTAGATTTGAGGCTACTAAAAGGCAAAGGGTCATTTAGAAGGCTAAGGATCATTTGAAAGGCATTTAGACCTTCTGGAAGGGAATAGTTGGTTGGAGTTTATGGCTTTTGGAAGGTAGAGGATCATCTAGTAGGAAGTACTACATAAACTAAGACGTAATGTGACTAGCACCCTTTTGCAATCCTAATCAGAAGACCTTCATACCTTCTAAAAGGGAATAATTTCTTCAAGTTTAAGGATACTAGTAGGCATAGGATCATTCGAAACGTAAAGGATCAATCAAAAGCCATCTAGGCATTATGGTAGAGAATAATTGGTTGGAGTTTGTGGCTTTTAGAAGGAAGAGGATCATCTAGTAGAAAGTATTGTGTAAACTTCAAGGTAGTGTGACTAGCACCCTTCGTAGTCCCAACTGAAAGGTAAGAATTACTTGGAATTTAAGGCTACTAGTAAGCAAAGAGTCATTTGAAAGGTAAAGGATCAATTGGAAGGCATCCATGCCTTCTAGTAGAGAATAATTGGTTAGAGCTTGTGGCTTCTATAAGGAAAAGGATCATTTGGTAGCAAGTACTATGTAAACTACAAGGTAGTGTGATTAGCACCCTCTTACAATCCAACCTGGAAGGCATTTAGAGCTTCCAAAAGGGAACAATTTCTTACAGTTTGAGGCTACCAAAAGGTAGAGAGCCATCTAGAAGGGTGAGGATCATCCAGAATGCATTTAGATGTTCTAGAATAGAATAAGTAGTTGGAGTTTCTAGCTTTTGAAAGGCAAAGGATCATTTGGTAGCAAATAGTATGTAACTTATGAGGTAGTGCAACTAGCATCCTTTTGCAATTCCAATTGGAAGGCCTTCAAAGCTCTTCAAAGGGAAGAATGAATTGGAGTTTAAGTTTGCAGATAGGCAAAGGTTCATCCGAAAGGTGAAGGATCAACCAATAGGCATGTAGGCCTTTTAGTATGAAATAATTGGTTGGAGTTTGTGGCTTTCGAAAGGTAGAGGGGCATCTGGTAGCAAGTACTACGTAAATTAGGAGGTAGTGTAACTAGCACCCTTACTCAATCCGAATTAGAAGGCATTAAAAACTTCATGAATGGAACAATTGCTTAAATTTTAAGGCTACTAAAAGGTAAAGGATTATCTTAAAGGAAGACATTTAGACCTTTCAAAAGGGAATAATTGGTTGGAGTTTGTGACTTTCAGTAGGTAGAGGTTCATATGGTAGAAAGTATTATGTAAACTATGAGGTAGTATGACTAGCACGCTCTCATAGTTCTAATCAAAAGGCATTCAGACCTTCTAGAAGGGAAGAATTGCTTGTAGTTTAAGGCTACCAATAGGTAGAGGGTCATTCGAAATGCAAAAGATCAACTAGAAGGCATCCAAGTCTTTTGGAAAGAAATAATTAGTTGGATTCTATGGATTCCTAAAGGTAGAGGGTCATCTAGTAGTAAGTACTATGTAAATTACAAGGTAGTACAATTGGCATCTTTCTACAATCCCAACTAGAAGTCTTTAAAACTTCTAGAAGGAAAGAACCACTTGGAGTTTAAGGCTACCAATAGGTAGAGGGTAATCCAAAAGGTAAAGGATCAACTAGAAAGCATCTAGGCCTTCCAGTAGGGGATAATTGGTTGGAGTTTATGGCTTTCAAAAGGTAGAGGATCATCTAGTAGCAAGTACTACATAAACTACAAGGTAGTATGACTAACACCCTCCTGTAGTCCCAACTAAAAGAAATTCAAATCTTCTAGAAGAAAGAAATTGTTTGGAGTTTAAGGCTATTGGAAGGCAGAGGGTCATCTGAAAGGTTGAAGATATTATGGAAGGTATTTAAACCTTCCTAAAGGAAATAGTTGGAGTTTATGGCTTCTAGTACATAGGGTCATCTGATAGCAAGTACTACATAAATTTCTAGGTCATGCAACTAGCATCCTCATGTAGTCCCAACTAGAGGGCATTCAGACCTTCTAGAATAGAAGAATTGCTTGGAGTCTAAGGCTACTAGTAGGCAAAGAGTTATTCAAAATGCAAAAGACCAACTAAAAGGCATCCATGCCTTCTATTAGGGAATATCTAATTTGATTTTTGGCTTCTAAAAGGCAAGGGATCATTCAGTAGTAAGTATTACATAAACTGTAAGGTAGTACAATTAGCACCCTCTCGTAGTCCCAACCAAAAAGCATTTAGACCTTCTAGAAGGGAATAATTGCTTTTATTTTAAGGTTATTAGTAGGTAGAGGATAATTTGGAAGGAAGAAGATAAATTGAAGGAATTTAGAGACTTCCAAAAGGCAAAAGATCATCCGATAGCAAGTTCTAGGTAAATTGCAAGGTAGTGCAAGTAGCACCCTTCCATAGTCCCTTCCAAAAGGCATTTAGACCTTCTTGTATGAAATAATTGCTTTGAATTTGTGACTTCCAAAAGGTAGAGGTTCATCTAGTAGTAAGATCTATGTAAATTATAAGGCATTAGAACTAGCATCCTTGCATAGTCCCAATTGGAAGGTATTAAAACCTATTGGAAGTGAGCAATTGATTGATGTTTTAAGATACCAAAATGTAGAAGGTCATTTGAAAGGTTAATGTTATAGGTTGGAGCTATTTAGAAACCTCAAAAATTATTGCATGGAGATACTACTAATGTAATGGTTCTTTTTGTTTAGTCTCTTGTTTAAACAATATATAAAAATTGAAATGTTATTTCATGCATATGGATGTTTAGCCTTTTTTCTTATAGTTTTTTGATAATGATACAATGTATAAACTCTATGTAAATGCACATCTCAATACTATAGAGCCATGATTTAAAACAAAATCACTAGAAATGGTGATTAAGAGAATGTGATGAGTAGTGAGATACCCCTATGCCAAACCATATGAATCACTAAGGTGTTCATGCATGATCCGATCAAATTTTGTGGATTCCTAGTGTTCTCATACGCAGGATTCAATCTAGAAGCTGAATCTAATTATGGAACGATCGTCTTCCCAACTACACTTGTGAGGCTTAATTGTATGGTTAAGTGTAATTGAGGCACATAATTTTTATTATTTTATATTTTTTTCACCTAAGGTTGGTAATAGATTGATAATAAATTGATTAAATAATTCAACTAATTTAATTGCTAATTAATAACTAACTATTCTAACATAAGTATCTAGTCCTACTTTCTGTACACATCCTAAACATGTACAACACTACTGGGTGACCAAGCATTAAGTGCTACTATGATTACCAAGTGTTATATGCATGTTCAAAGTGGTCATAATTATGTATGCTAGCCTAGTAGCTTAATTAATTAATTACTTAAAGTATTAATGATATTACCTTAATTAATCACTTACTTAATGAAAAAAATAAATGCATAAATAAATCATTAATCTAACCTAAGTTTTGTAAGGTTTATTAAAAAGCTCACCTTTATTGCCACACATACTCTGATTCTTAGCTACAACAATGCTCAAATAAAGATTCATACAGTCCTTGACTCTTGTAGCAAGCACTTAGAAAATTATTTTCTCTCACAAAAACAAACTACAAGAGTTCTACTAGCAACTATAATTCTCACTTCTATTAACATGGCTAGGGTGTCATATTTATAGATCTACTAGGATGCCACATTGATGGGTACATGTCAACGTGGAAAACCCTATGTTAATTGGATCTTGTCAATAGGGTCATGTCGATGACATCCCATCAATGCAGTTCACTGAAGAGACTTCATCATATCCCCATGACTAAATAAAAACTCATCCTTGAGTTTTTTACAAAATTGGAAAGGTATGAAATTATTGATTGACACACGACATAACAAAACTAAGTTCTTGAGTGTATGGATTGACATTGATTACAAAATTGTGGTGTTCATGACACAAAATTGAACACCAAAACATGGTTGAAAAAAATTTTATAACACATCCTTTGATGACATGAATATGGTTGAAAAGATCAAATAGTCTTAGGTGGTGGAGGTTCCTAAGGTTTTTAAGGTCCTTCTCCTACTTTGGACACATGCGGTGGTTGTGGCTATTATGATACTACTATCACTTTCAGTGGAAGGTGAAAGGCATCTAATAATGCTTTCATCTTTTTCTTCTTCCTTCGAGGATCATTCTTAGTCCACATGACATCACCAATGTGGAAATGGGAATATCCCACAGATAGGGAATTACTGGGAACAACTCCTTCACATTGATAAACCAAGTAGAAAATTGCTTGTGTTTGATATCAAATGCTTTGAATACATTTTTTAGCTCTTGGAAGTCATTCATCCTCTTAGCCAAGTTCTTAGTATTTGATCTTTGATCAATGAATTTTACCTTAAGAACCTCAAGTTCTACATTTGCCACTATAAGCTTTTGCTTGATGTCCTTATGGTGCTTGAACTATACCTAATACAACAACTATTGGCTAACCACTTATTTCTCCAATTTAGATCATAGTCATCCAAAATTTAGAATAGCTAGATTTGGATATTGGAGATTGGCAAGCTCCATGTATTTTGTTATCTTCTCTATCTACAACTCCTTCATGCATATCTCCACTTTGTTGTAGGCATCTATCCCATCAATGATGGGTTGCCACATCTCTCTTCATTGCTAAATTTGCTAGAGGATCTCATTTACTTTTTCCATTACCAACTAGATGTGTTTTTCATTAACTTCTTTCTATAGATTGAATTAATATTTGTAGTGGTTTTTGACTCTCTCAAATTTAAGAGCCTTTGATTTCTCGGCGACTACTTCAATTGTAGTCTTTTTGTGAAGATCATGTACCTCCTCCATGGAGAGGTTTCTATTTTCTGCTATTAATCTCCTTAGCTTAGTATTCACTTTAGCTAGCTACTCCTATTGTTGATGGATGAAATCTATCATCTACTATTTTTATGGATCAACATTTCACATGTTATTATTCTCTATGGTCAATTGTACATTCTCCTAGTGAGTCTAATCTAATGCCTTCTAAATTTTATGTTCAGTGGCCTCTACCAAGGATCAATATAACATCGCTATCTTCATTGCACCCTCAACCCCTTTTAATCCTATGTGAAGCTGTTCAAGAGCTTCATCCTTTGTCAATGCTAGGTTGAGAAATGTAGGGTCATCAATCTGGGCTCTTAGTCCAATAACCTCTATAGCCAAGTGTACATTTAGCTCTTTGGCTATTTTGAGTTGCCGCTTCATAATGATGTTCTTTTCCCTTCGAGCAGCTTCAAGTAGGTTGTAGTTCTGTTGTTTGAAAGGTTGAAGATATTTGGAATTAGTTGCTTAGTTCCTACTAGTCAATCTCGTAATTGTTCTTATATTGCAATCAACTTATTACTTATAGTTCCTACAAACGTTTACACATCTTTAAGTGTAGAGACATCTGGTATAGACATTGCAGGTGCATTTAGTATTTTGGAAATCTATTAATAACCACCTCCACTATTGTCTCCTACCCTTGGTGCTGCATCATGAAAACTATTGCCCCTTGTCCTCTTTCAAGTATACTAAAAAAGTATCAGTGCTCCTAGATATTTTTGGGAATTTCTACTATTTCAAGAGGGATACTATTACCTCTTAGGCACTAGGATTCAATCTTGTAGGTAATTGCATTCTTTGAGCCTAAAAGATTGGTTCACATCCCTCCATTTGGCTAACTATTCAAGCCACTTCATTCAAGTAACTCATTACTTACTAGTACATAGATGGATCACCAAAACTTGTTCCTGCTTGTTATTCATACTTACTCAAAAGCCAATCTTGGAATTAATGCTACCATTGAGAAGTTGTAGCGATATCCAACATTATTTGCTAAGTGGGTGATGGAGGTGGTGGTTGCTGCTTCTCTTCTTGGATGACTTTTGTAGAGACTTTTTCCTTCATCATCTTTGTCAAGTTAGTAGATGGAGCAAGTCAGACATCATTGTTTGTATAGTGGTTTATCCCTCTTATCTAACATATTATTTTGATGAGGCATGGAAAGGGAAGTTCCCTCCTTCCATGTTCTTTCTTCGTGAAGCACTTTTCTATCTCAAGATAGATTAACTATGGAAGGTTGATAGAGAATCTACTACTTAGAGCAACACATGCACAAGTGGAGAAGATAGTGATCTTACTTGGCCTCACTATTAGATTGAGGTGAAATATTGTAATCTTGTAATAGATTCTCTTTGTCAATGTGAGCACACCATACTCCTTATGGTTAACACCATAACACTGTTGAATTCATCCTTTCTTACTGCTGGGGTCTACCTGTATTGGAATCTCAACAAGATTCACCCCAATTTTTAGCAATCCAAGTGCCTCTAAAATGGCCTACAGTGAGTAGAAAAATAAAATGTCCTTGATCTTGATCATTGAATTGGCCTTCCTATTATTCCAAAATAAAAACATATCTCCCATGTACCACTCCCCATTGGAAGTGTGATGGATTACATGGGAGAGTTCTTTAGTTAATCTTGTACTTCTTTAGGTGCTTTCTTCAAGAAAGAGCCAAAATTCAACTCTTGGAGCATCATCTTTAAAACCTCCTTTGATTTGATTTGCTTGAGATAGGCTTCTATCAAGGTCACCTCAACGTTTTCTTATGAACCTAGTGCCTTATCCAAGTGGGATTGCTCTATCACTACTAGTTATTCTGGAATCTAATAGATAGATTCCAGTTTAGGCTCCTTCCTAAGAGGTCTTGTAGCATGGGTTGCTACTTATTCTTCTTGCGTCTATTCGTGGCCCCTTTCTATTCATGGTCATTTTTCCTATGGTTTTGATAGTCTTCCTTCCTATGTATGCTTCCCCTTTAATGCCATCTATGATCACAACACATCCAAGGATTAATATATATAATATGTAACTTATAATTTTTTGATACCTCAATCTCATTAGTTAGTTACACTTAGGCTAAGGTTAAACCATGATAGATTGGTTATTTTATTATTATTTTATTAATTTTTAATTTCAAAGTGTTATCAAAGATACTTGGAAGGGTTTAACTTTTGTAATTTGATGTTTTCATGTTGGTTCCTTTGTTAAAACTTTGTGATAGTTACAAAAATTTTAGAAAAATTTGTTGTTAAAACCTCTAAAACTACAAGTATGTGGGCCCCATTACTAAGAGCTTACCTCTGATAGCTACAAGATTAAAGAATGGAGTGATTTAGACAAATGGTTAGAAAATATGGTTTCTAGGCTTTGAAAACTATAAACTCTCCTCTAGATTTTGAAACGAAATGTGAAAAATTTGAACTATGGGAATGTATATATATACTAATTTTGTGCTACATTGATGGGGTTCTATATACAAGGTCTCATTTATGTAGGGGGTCCATCGACGAGCACCCAGTTCTGAAGGGTGTAAGCAAAAATTTTCAACTTGATTTTTTCATAAAATATGTGGCATTTTTTGATGAAAGTGGAATACATGGAGTTCTAGAAAAGATAAGAACTTGATGGAATCATTGAAGAGGATTGTGGAAAGCTCAAAAATTGAAAAATTGAATGTAGAATATGTTCATTGAAAATTTGCCTTAAGGAGTGCACATTTGGATGTATCAAGTGGGGTGCATGAAGGTTTGGATTGCAGGAATGTTTAAGGATGAGGTACATAACTAACCCAACCAAAAGGTATGCAAGTGGGAACCAACTCCCCACCCCCATAGTAGCCACATGCCCTTTTTGCCCTTGCATAACCTCAACCTAAGGAGTCTATGGGTGCCATAGGTGATTAATGGTTATGAAAGTTAAGGACCAAAACCTAGAAGAATCTACGTAAGAATTAGGCACATCAAAGCAAAACATCAAATAGGGACATTGACATTAGCTATGAGGTGAGTCATGAAAAGCATAGATGGATGAGAGAGAAAGTGGAATGGAGTTCCCAATTAAGGTCACAGAAATTCACTCATGAATTTTTTGGTTAAATGACTTGATAAAATCCATTCTTAGTCTAGACCAATACCAACCACATTCAACAGCTTTTCATCACCACTCTAAGGTCAGTCCACCCCCATGAGACACAAGAGTGCTCCCATAGATCAATCATCATTCGTTATATAGAAAGAAAGAGAAGCAAGAAGTGAGAAAGGGCCTTAGTTAGAGGGGACCTTCAAGCATGGGTAACATGTCTTTCTAGTCCCATGGTTAGTGCTTGTAGCCCATTATTCTGTCTAAGGGATGTGTTTTGAATTTCCATCTTCATTTCATTTTGTTTTATTTCATAAATTTTTAAGATGTTCTTTTGTTTCCTTTTTTTAGATGGGAACCACATAATGCAAAGAATTATTTAACTTCCTATTATTGGTTGACATGGAATGGTAAGAAATCAATGAAAACACTCATGAACCTAAGTAAGTAGAAGGGTATAGGGAGTATTGAGTTCCCTTGAAGCCACACCCTATTCAAAGCCTTGAATCATTTTCAGGTTTGGAAACTACCAAGGTCACAATTTTGTTAAAGATTTACTTAATGAAATTGGACCTCATACATCCAAAACATGAAAAATCATAGAGTTTATGCATGGATTAATTTCATGGACTCAATGCTTGTTCCATAAAAAATAGCCATGTCTTATTAGTACCAAAATTCAAAAATAGAAACCAAACATTAGAAATCAAAAATAATAAGTATGAACCACCATTAATAATAACTAAAACACCACTATGTCTTGCTAGCACAAAGCTATTTAGTTGTAGAAATTTAGAAATGACACCTAAAACAAATGAAACTATACAAGAAAGTGTAAAATATTCAAGAAAAATCAAATGTACTAATGATGGTGTAAAATAGGAAAAGGTATAAAAAAAAGTGTAACATAAACAAAGTGTAAAATAAAAATGTATAAAGAAAAAGATAGAAGGACTATGAAGCCACATAAATGATTATCATGGATGATGATCTTCCCTATGACTAAGTTGAAAGGAGGAGATCCAAAAGATTAAGTGAGGTTATTCATCTAATGAGGCATTTGTTGCACTAGCTTACTTGGGCTCATGAATTTTTTTTTTTGTTGAATGTTAGCCAAGTATTTTTTGTTTTGGCTCTTAGGTTTGTAAATTAACATGATCCAAGAAGAAAAATTTTCATTAATTATATAAGGCGCCTCCCACAATGTTTGGAATTTTGTTCATTATAGAACATGTATGGGGTTCTAGTAAAGGACCTTATCTTGAAGTTAAAATTTGAATTTCCTTATTCTTAGTTCATGTCATTACTTATTGGATGCCTTATGTACTTCATTCAAGGATAGAGCCACTAATCAATTTTCATCTAGCATGTTAAGATTGATTAATCGTTCTATTTATGCTAGACTCAAGTCAAGATCTAGGTCACAAGTTCTTGAAAGTGTACGAAGCTCATATTGAATAGGTAGTATTGATAGATTCTTGTATAAAAACTCATAGGGAGAGTAGCCTATAGGGTGTTTTCA
Source organism: Gnetum montanum (assembly GCA_015680685.1). Taxonomy (NCBI): domain Eukaryota; kingdom Viridiplantae; phylum Streptophyta; class Gnetopsida; order Gnetales; family Gnetaceae; genus Gnetum; species Gnetum montanum. The sequence continues at coordinate 197,024 of MNCI01033291.1, forward strand.
TGTTAAGCAATTGGCCCAAAGAGAATCTTTGAGTTTTGTGCTCTAGTCTCTCTTATATTTGCTAATAGTTCTTGTTAAGATCTTCATAATCTCCCTATTAGTAACCTTTACTTGATTATTGGCTTAAGGGTAGTAGGGTGTTGTTAAATTATGTTCAACCCCTAAGCCTTGCATGAGCTTGCAAAAAGTGGTTCCTGTGAAATGGGCTCCATTGTCAGAAATTAGTGCATGTGGCATTTCACACTTGTTTACAATGTGTTGTTGAAGAAATTGAGTAGCAATAAGTGAAGTATAGTCGATGATGGATGCTACTTCTACTCATTTAGTATAGTAGTCAATGATGATGATAATGTACATCTTTCCATTGGACATGGGTGTGATGGGACCCATGAAGTCTATGCCCCATATGTCAAAAGATTCTAGTGGTTGGATACATTGTTGAGGTTCCTCCATTTGTGTGGTCATCCGACCATCTCATTGACAACATTTACAAAATTAGAAAAATTTATGAGCATCCTTGAATATTGTTGGCTAATAGTACATTTCCATTAGGATATTAATGACCATGCTTCTCCCTGCATACTAGCTTCAGCAAGGATTGTCGTGAGCATCTTGGAGAATGTGTAGTTTATTAGTATCAGGGACACACCAATGAACTAGGCCATTGACACATACATTATAAAGGTGTCCATTGATTTTCATGAAGATCTTGGCCTGATAAAGAAATTTTTATTTCTTTCTATGGTCTAGATCTTGTGGCATCTTATGAATGAGAAGATAAGTAAGGATGCCATCATACCATTTTGATTATGTGGACACTTGGTCATTAATTACTCTAGCAATGAGATGTTCATCAAAAAAATGATGAGAGAGTGGGCTCTCCTCCTCTTTTTTATTCCATATTAACTAATAAATATGGTTAACAACCACATTTTTAGTCTGCTTTTTTTCTATGATCATGAGATCAAATTGCTATAAGATCATCATCCATCGTATGACATGAGGGCTCACCATTGGCTTATTCATTAGGAAGTGAATGACACTATGGTCAATGTGTACAAATACTTTGTACCTAAGCACATAGTGCCTAAACGTTTCCAAAGCATACATCATTGTCATTAGCTCTTTCTCCATTGTGGTGAAATTGAGCTATGCATCCACAATGCTTCATCTTACGTAGTGGATGTAATATGGATATATCTAATCATCTAGCTATGTCAACACTTTCTCAAAGGCATAATTTGATGCATGTATCATGATATGAAATGGTTTAGACTAGTTTGATGCTCATACAATTGGAATTTCTATGAGTCTCTCCTTCAATTTTTGGAATGCACTTTCACATTCCTTGGTCCAAGAAAATGGAGCATCTTTCTTTGTTAGCTTGACTAATGGTTTTACAATATTTGAAAAATTCTCTATGAATAATTTTTACTAACCAATTTGTCCAAGGAATGACTAGATATCTTTAACTCGTTCTAGTTGGTGGGTTATTCCCTTGATGGTCCTTACCTTTTCAGAGTCTACCTCGATCCCTAATTATGAGATTTTATGCCGCAAGAGTATGCCATCTTGTATCATTAGATGTATATTTTGCCAATTAAGCTACAAGTTTTTCTCCACACATGTTTTTAATAGTTTTTCAATGTAGTCCAAGGTTTGCTTGAATGTAGCACCATAAGTGGAAAAGTCATACATGAAGAACTCCATCCCACTACCAATTTGTTGCTGAAAGATGCTTAAGACCAAGTGTTGGAATGTGGTAGGAGCATTGTATAGACCAAAAGGCATCTTCTGATATGCAAAGGTTCATGAGAGACTCATGAATATAGTTTTTGCTTGATCCTCTTGTGCAATTTGAATTTGGTTATAGCCACTATAACAGTCTAAAAAGCTATAATAGTAATGTCTAGAAATGATGTACAACACTTGATTAAAAAATGGAAATGGAGAATGATTTTTGAATGTTGCAATATTTAATAGCCTAAAATCAATACAAACCCTCCACTTGCCATCTTTCTTTGGCACAATCACAAGTGGGTTGACCCACTCACTATCCACAATATGATAGATGAACTTTGCCTTGAGAAGTTGTTCTGTTTCCTCCTTGATTATTTGCTCTAATTTGGAGTTCAACCTTCACTATGACTACTTCCTTAGCTTTAAGGCCAAATTGGTATAGATATGATGCTAGCATATTCATGGATCAATCCTAGTGAATTTAGGATATAACCAAGTAAAAGCTATTGGCCATCTATTAACCACTTTCAATAGTTTCTCTTTTTGTTTAGGAGCAAGTATAACATTGATTATAACTGACTTTCCATTTTTCAAAAATTCATATTCTAGGCTGGTAGTTTGAGTTTTTAACTCTGAGGTCTCTTGTTTAAAATTTTCAAGGTTTTTCAACTCTTCCCAATGGGTATCACCAATTTCATCATCAAAGAGTTAGTGATGAACTTGTTCTAGTTCATCCATGGTTGTGACATAGGCACATGTGAAACTCTCAGTTAGTTTCATGCAAATTATGCTATTCTCAAAATCAACTATTAGCCACTAGTCATCCTCTTATTTCATAGTTGCTATGTATAAGAACCTTTAAATATTTATCTCATTTTCTTACTACTTGCATGTGGAAATGGATGCTCTTTTCATGGACCAAAGTTTCTGCACGTAGTTACACCCTATATCACTATACACGATGTATGGAATTCATTTCCTGTCAATCTTTTAAAGTGCATTTTTCTTGGAAATTTCTAAGGAGATATCTTTGATGTCCATTCTTGCATCAATAGTACTTATCCACATTCTTTCCGTAATGATTGGAAAATTTCCCTTGCAGTTCTTAACTTTGATCACTAGGAAATTGGCAGGATAAGATCACTCATAGACAGTGGTCACACTATTTTCTACCAGTTTTAATAGAACAATGATGGACTAGTCTACCAATTCTAATCTAATATTTCTCTTCTTGAGTGGTAGAAGGTTATAGCCAGTATACATCTCATGGAAAATAAGATTAATATTAGAACCTAAATCCAATAGAGCTTCACATGATTTATTCTTAGCAATCTACAAATAAATAAGGGGACTTATAGGATTGGCTAATTTCCTAGGAAGGTTGCTAGCCTAGATCTAATCAGATACAACATGAGCTAACATAACCATGTAGATCTTGGAAGGCATTTTCTTTGAAGGGATCTCGATTTGATGATTTTTAGAGAATAAGGAAGGAGCAGGGTGATTAGTCACATGAGTTTTTGAGGGCTTAGGAGGATTGTTGGATTAAAAGAGTGATCATTTGCAAGATGTAGGTTTTGAACCACTCAGGTGATTAATTGACTATGGATTAATAGCTTGTATTAACCTAAATTATCGATGTAAGGCTAGAAGGAAAAAACATCGAAAGATCGTCGGGCAGACATAGCTGACCCTGCCTTCGCCTTGAGGGCAAGCTAGAAAAGTAAACGAAGGTAGAGTGCCTTGGATGGTCTGCACACAAATCAACCAAGGACTTCCCCGAGCATAAACTATGGCTTGCACTGGCGTTATCGTTACTGATGTTTTGAAATGTAAACAGTGCGCACAAAATGTAAACAAAAATGCATGCAAAACTAGTATTGTAAATAGAACGTAAATAGAATGTAAAACAAAGTAAATAGAAGATAATGGCCAGAACAATGAGCTATATTGTATTGCATAGAAAATATGTGCATTGGTCAAAGTGTAGCTACAGATGGCAAGTCAAGTGCTAAGCCCCAGGGTGATGTGATGTGATGTGTTTCAGAAGTGCTTGGATGCTAGGAGTCAAGTGTGCCAAGTGCCCAAGGATTGGAGGTCTGAGTTTCTTAACCTATTTAACTCAAAAATTTCCAACATTATTTATGTGAATTGACAGGGTATTTATAGGGCTGGGTCAAGCTCGGGTGCGTAATTCGAGAATGGAATCAATGGCTATGAGATGACAGGAAAGCAGATCATGTGACATGTGTCCAATGGACAACTGTGCGTGAGTTGGACATCTGTTGGCAAGCTATGTTCTTGACTAGGTTCACTATATCTTACAATGCAAGGGTCACTCAAGCCCATGGAAATACATACAACTTCGACTGTGATGGCCTAACAAGCCCACAAATGAAGATTTACAATTAAGTGATTAATTTACAATAAAATAAATTGGTTTTGGCTCGCTTGAGACTTCTGGATCTTTGATTTGACTAGTTTAACCATTGCAGGATACTAATTCAGGTTTTTTCATGGATTTTTAGGTGTGTCTACTTGCACTCACACTGGGCATCTAGTAGACACTCATGCTCGACAGTCACGCTAGACGTGTTCCTAGCATGAGCTTAGCCTAAGTGAAATAAAATGAAACATTTGACATCACATTTTGATTTCTGAACTTGAACATGTCTAACCTTGAGAGTGATCTGAAATCTAAAGTGCTAGTTCTCATTTTAAAGTGCTAGGCCAAAATTAGTTGTGTTTCATTGGTCCCTCTTTGTTGACATTTGCAGGAATCCACTCGAGAGGCATTTACAAAGAAGTGCAAAATACCATGAATAACCAAGTACTTTCGGCTCTTGGCTCGATGTCATCGCACCATTTTCAAAAGTACATGGAATTCAGGGAATGTGGTTGAAGATGAAAGGGATTGTAACCAGGGGAAGTCAGGAGTTGATGAAGGATTATGATTGCTATTGGAATTGTGGGAGGGGAATGCTCTCACATGAAGGAGCTATATCTTTGGTCCTTGTCCATAACTAGTGTTCAGTAGACTCAAAGCCTAGACATAGCAAGTGTGTTCTTTAGAGAAATGGGACTCTTATAGAGTGTTTATGGGGCTCATTATAAGCAGACAAAGCCATGTGATGATGTGTAACATGATTTCTTTGAGACATGAGTGTAACCATTTTTCAAGACAATTTCCTTCTTGCCTAGGGTTTATATGAGAATAGTCAACAGTCTTTTGTTTATGATGTCAACGAGGTCATGAAGACCTTTTTCATGAATTTTTCTCTTTGACCTTTTTTGTTTTTCTTTTTTGTTTCTTCTTTCCTTTTGTTTTTTCTTTATTTTGTCTTTCTTTTTCTTTTATTTTTCCTTTTCTCTTTCATCTTTTTGAAAGAGCTTGCTTTTAGTGCTGTGTGCTTGTTCGAGTGCTTGCATTTTGCATCATGTACTATGTACTGTGTTTTGCGTCATAACTACTTAGAGAGTCACAGTGTGCAATAGTGTATCAATAATTTTGAACTGAGTGGAATGTATCTAGGGGTGTAATTGAATAGGATAATTGGGACATGATGGGAAAAAAGGGGATATATCAGGAGTTGGGAATGTACTTATGAATGGATTCATTAACCTAGTTATGTGCATTAGGAAGAATGTGATACCTTGTCATCACAATGAAGTGCATCTATGTACGAATGCCACAAGAGTGTCATCCTGCAAACACAACTCCAAGAAGAGAAGAAAAAAACAAATGAATCGGTTAACTAAGCACTCTAAACATGGATATGGAGCCACCATTTGTAATTTTCAAAGAACATAGAATCATGAACAACATCAGCTTCATTAGTGTCCATGTGCAGCATGTCTTTGGGGAACATGTACAACCAATTGCAACAACATATCTTTTCAAACTTTTTTTGGTTTTTGATGATGTTGATAGTTTATAGTCCTAGCAGACCGTTCTGGACTATTTTTATGTCATAATCCTTTGGACACTGCCAGTTTAGCATCGTAGCAGACAATGCATTGATAGTTTATAGTCATAGTGGATTGTGAAGAGGCAAACCCATTTATAGTCTTAGTGGACTCTAGCTACTAGTTTCACGTCATGGCAGATAGATATGGCAGTTTAGTGTCATACCAAATAGAGCTCTATGGTATCAGTTTTAAGTCATGATGCCATGACTATTCTGTGGTATCAGTTTTAAGTCATGATGCTAGGACCGTTCTATGGTATCAGTTTTAAGTCATGATGCCAGGATCGTTTTGTGGTATCAATTTTAAGTCATGATGCTAGGACCATTCTGTGGTATTAGTTTTAAGTCATGATGTAAAGACTATTTTGTGGTATAAATTGTAATTCATGATGCAAGGACTATTTTGTAGTATCAGTTTTAAGTTATGATTCCAGGACTATTCTGTGGTATCAGTTTTAATTCATGATTCCAGGACTATTCTGTGGTATCATTTTTAATTCATGATTCCAAGACTATTTTGTGGTATCAGTTTTAAGTCATGATGCTAGGACTGTTCTGTGGTATCAGTTTTAAGTCATGATGCCAAGACTTTTCTGTGGTATCAATTTTAAGTCATGATGCTAGGACTATTGTATGGTATCAGTTTTAAGTCATGATTCTAGGACTATTCTGTGGTATTAGTTTTAAGTCATGATGCCAGGACTTTTCTATGGTATCAATTTTAAGTCATGATGCTAGGACTTTTCTCTGGTATCAGTTTTAAGTCATGATGCCAAGACTGTTCTGTGGTATCAGATTTGAGTCATGATGCCAAGAATTTTCTGTGCTATCAGTTTTAAGTCATGATTTCAGGACTTTGACGTACCTCAAGTTTATTAGACATAGTACCGTTTTAGGTACAAATGATTTATAGGGTTAGCAAACTCATTCCCGTCCATGGAAGCAAGTTCGAATGCTCCATTATTGTATGCCTTGGTGACCAAGTAAGGTCCTTCCCAGTTGGCTGAGAATTTATTTGGATATTCATGAGTGGCCTTAAGGACTAGATCTCCTTATTTGATCAGGTGTTTATGGAGATCGTGCTTGTGCCTTTGCTTCTGTTGTTTTTGATACCATTCTATTTGATCAAGAATTCACACACGCTCTTCTTCTATTGAATCAACGTTAGCAATGTGTAGTTCATTGTTTTTATCTTCATCAAGGAGGCCCAAGAGAACTATCTGCAATGAGGGAACCAATAATTCTAAAGGTAAAACAGGTTCAAATCTATATAAAAGACTATATGGAGTTTTACCTATAGATGTTCGATGTGTTCTTCTGTATGCCCACAATGCATAGACCACTTGTTCATGCCATCATTTCTTGCTCTAATTTAGCATCTTTTTGAGCACCATGATGAAAATTTTGTTTGTAGCCTCTGCTTGATCATTGCTCTATGGGTAGTAAGGTGATGAAAATACATTTTTAATACCCAGGCTTTCACAAAAGCTTTTAGTATCTGCACTACTGAACTATGGTCCATTGTCAGTAACAATAGTCATTGGAATACCAAAATGAGTCACAATATTTTCTATTATGAAAGTGCAAATGTGTTTTGATGTGGTCTTCCTAAGGAGAATAGCTTCCACCCACTTTGTGAAATATTTAGTTACGGTGATAATGAAGCTCTGTCCTATAGAGGATGATGGTGTTATTGGTCCAATTAAGTATAATCCCTATTTTTGGAATGGCCATGTGATTTTCATTGTATGCAGTTCGTTAGGTGGCACATGTATTAGATTACCATGATTTTGGCAAATGTCACATGTTCTTAAATTGGAGATGCAATCGTACTCCATGTGTGGCCAGTAGTAGCCTAAGCACATAATCTTCGTTGCCATTGCTTTAGGTGCAATTGTTTAACTGTCGACGCTACTAACGCACATTAGCAAAATTCCTTCATAGGATTTGCGACACAAGGTGTCCTCTACTAATGCATATTGCCAGGAATATTTTCACACGGTGTCCTTTTGAGCATTTGTCAATTGTTGTGGTTTTTTTCCTCTTAGAAGGTACTCTTTTATGTCATCGTACCATTCGATTGCATGTATTGTTTAATGGATGCTATAGATATTTTGTCAAGAGTGTTGATTATAGGTTTGGCACAATTTGTTATAGAACTAGGTAAAGCATGGAATATTTCTAGTGTCATATTTAAGGCTAGTGTGGCGAGTGCATCAACAATGGTGTTTTCACTTCTACGAACATGTTGTATATCTGTTTCCACTAGTTGTCGTAGCAGATGTTTGGTCAAATCATAGTACGGTTGAAAATGGGGAGCCTTACATGCATAAACCTCAGTGACTTGATTAATGACTAATTGTGAATCTCCTTGAACTATAAGATATGAAATTCACAAAGTCAACGCTGCTTGAATCCCTCTAAGAAGACCTTCATATTTTTCCATGTTATTAGTACAAGGAAACGTTAATTGATAGGTGAAGGGTTGGATTTCTCCAAAGGCACATAGTAAAATGACCCCTTCACTCCCTCCTTGGGAGGTTGAATCTCCATCGAAGTAGAGGATTGCCTCATAGTTGTCAGGTACAGTGTCTATACTGTTGACATTCTCATCAAGGAATTTAGGGTTGACTATTGCTTCATCATGTGTTGGTGAGATGACTAATTGTGTGACTATTGCTTGACCGTTTATGGCAGATTGAGCAACATAGTGTAGGTCAAACTCTGCGATCATCACTTTCCACCTAGCTATCCTACTCAATTAGTAGATGTTGTTAGTGATGATGCAGAGTACATTATCCTTGCAAATGATGTAAACTTAATTGTGGAACAGATAATTCTGCCATTTCAACAAGGCAAAAACTAGGGTAAGGCATGACTTCTCTATGTGATTGTATTGTTGTTCATAGGCAATTAAAGCGTGGCTTAGGTAATATACAGGGATCTCGGCTTCATCCTCACATTTTTGACAGAGCATCAATGCGATGGAAGAATCGAAAGTTGCAAGGTTGATGTAGAAAGATTTATCACTTTGAGGGGGATAGATAGTTGGTAGTTGAGCCAATTCTTGCTTTATATTCTCGAATGCCTCTTCACATTATTGGGTCCATTGGAAATGTACATTTTTTCGTAATAGGTGCTGCATAGGTCTCAACTTGTTTATCAACCTCTCGATATAGCCTCTAATGAATTGTAGCCTACCTTGAAGACCACATAATTTAGTAAGATTTTTTGGTGGTTTCATATTAGTTGTTGCCTTAACTTTATTAAGGTCTACCTGTATTCCTACCTTAGAGACTACGAAACTAAGCATTTTACCTATTTTGACACTAAAGGCACACTTCTTTGGATTGAGTCTAAGGTCATATTTGAGACAATGTTTAAGCACTAAGTTAAGATCTTTTGGATTCTATTCCATTATTTTAGATCTGACCACGATATCGTCAACATAATCATTGAGAAAATTTAGCATGTAATCACTAAATATGTATGTCATTGCTCGTTGATATGTAGCTCCTACATTTTTAAGGCCAAATGGCATCATTGTATAACAAAATGTACCCCATGGTGTCATGAAAGTTATTTTGAGTTGATGTTCTAAGTTGATTCTTATTTGGTTGTATCCCAAAAATCTATCCATAAAGGATAATAGTGCATGCCTAGTAGTTGTGTCAATAAGTTTATCAATGCTAGGTAATGGGAAATAGTCCTTTATAGTGGCTGTGTTGAGATCACAGAAGTTAATGCATATGCGTTTACTATCATTCTTCTTAGGGACTACAACAATGTTTGATACCCAATCGGAATAGTCAACAACTTGGATGAAACCAACTTGATAGAGTTTTGTGATTTCAGCACGGATGGCTAATGCTACCTCAGGTCTGATCTTTCATGATTTTTGCTTCACCGGTATAATTTTTTCATCAAGAATAATGTTGTGTTGGATGATCTGGGGGTCTAGTCCTGGCACGTATGTATATGACCATGTGAACATTTTTATGTTATCTTTTAAGACTTGAGTAATGTCACCTACAAGTTGTGAGTCTAGTAAGGCACTTAATTTCAATGTTCTGGTTTTGTTGTTGATCATGGTAATGGGGATTTCAACTAGAGGATCTTCAGTGACATTATCAGCTTCTAGATCTAGAGTTTTAGTCATGTTTTTAGGGCAATCTAATGTTTCTTGAGTGGAGGCTATTAAATTGGTATAGGTGGACAGATTTATATCTAAGGATTCTAGGTTGATTGCCCTTTCTACCTCCCCATATGGTCCATCAAGAGACAATGTTGAGAGGATATTCTTGGTGGCCATGTGCTTGCTTCTGCCAATTTAAAATGGGAGTGGAATAAGAGACACCCTCTTGGCAAAGGAGTTACTAAATATAAGTGAACTATGCACTGATAAAAATCTGAAGATGCGGTGGTAGTCATTGCAACTTAAGGCTGTATCGGGCCACATGGTAGTTTAAGGCCATACTGTGTCACATGGTAGTTTAAGGCTGTGCTAGGCCACATGGTAATTTAAGGCCATGCTGGGCTACATGTTGACTTGTCATTTGGACTGAGTATATGCACTATTTTTTAAATTTTTAAAACTTTTAAATTTTAAACTTTTGGCTTTTAAATTCTACATTTTTAAATTTATGACTTTTGAGTGAACAATAAGGTCATGGGGATTTCAAAGTTTTATGAATTTGACACCATTTCCATATATCTATTTATTTATCATTGTTGATTTTCTGCACTTTCCTCCTCTTTTCATATGAAATTTTGGGCCTCATTTTGGAGGGGTTGGAATAACAAGGAAAGTTAGGCAAGCATAAGGCAAAGATGGCTTGAACAACAACATGTAATTAAAATAAGAAGAGGAACTAAAATAAAAGGAAAAAAATTAAATAAATTAAATTAGATTACTAGGGGGAATAGAAAATGGAATTTTTGAAATAGGAGGCCTCATTTCTATTAATGTGAGTTGCTAGAACTTGGAAGGACAGCGTGACCTACCCAAAGTGCAGCGTGAGCCAAGGTCTTAGCGTCAGCATCAACGTGAGCATGAAACACAAGGGCAAGGGAAAGGCATGTGGGAGCAAGGGAAGGAAGTAGGTAGCCTTGGTGTTCATGGAGGAGAGTGAAGAGCTTCTCCAACATCTCCCCCAAGTTAGGATTCTGACGTGGAAGAAGGCCTTGCATAGGTATATTTTGTGCCCCCAATTTTTCTTTGGTATTTTTGCAAGCAGTGTTAACTAGGGTGATATTTTGTGCTATGATTTGGGCTTTAGGATTTTTGTAATTGTGGCATGGCTTTTGCAAGGTTTGTGGGTGTAACATAAGTGTGGGGAGGAAGGCTTGTCTTTCGAGTCACAACATGAGCTACCTTTGTGAGCTTGGGGTTTGCAGCGTGAGCCCCCTACCGTTCTTGACAGCATGACTATCTTGCCCTTTTTGGCATCTTTGGCAACATGAATGTGAATTTCAAGGAAGGAATAGCATGACATTGAATTTTTGGGGAAAGGAATGAATAGCGTGACTTTGGATTTTTGGAGCAGAATTTTCTAGTTTTTGAGGGCAGCGTGACTACAAAAAATTTGACTTTAGAGCCAACGCAGCATGACTTGCAATTTTTGGATTTCAATCCTTAGGCAGTGTGACTTTGCAAATTTTTGGATTTCAGTCCCTGGGTAGTGTGACTTACAAATTTTTGAGTCTTTCCCTAGGGTAGCGTGACCATGAATTTTTGAGTTTTTGACCAGGGCAGCATGACTTGCAATTTTTGGATTTCAGTCCCTAGGTAGCGTGACTTGCAAATTTTTGAGTCTTTCCGCAGGGCAACGTGACCATGAATTTTTGAGGTTTTTCCTAGGGCAGCATGCCCTGCAATTTTTGGATTTCAGTTCCTAGGCTTTTCAAGGAGGACATGACCATTGGGAACATGGGTAGGTTTTTAGAACAAGTTGCAGCTCCAGCGTGAGCTAGAATGTGGGATGGCCCAGTGTGACTTGGTTGCAAGGACAACTTGACTTTGTGCATGACTTGATGGTGGGAAGGCTTAGCGTGACTTGGTCCCAAGGCCTAGCATGAATCGTTTGGAGAAGGCCTATTCTCTTTTTTGTTTCTCCATTGGCCACTACATGATTGCTAGGTTTTGGACAACGATTGTAAGCACCTAGCATGAGTGTTGAGAGAGGACTGCGTGACTTTGTTGGAATAACCTTCTAGTGTGAGTGTTACTATTTTTCCTAATTTTTGTGTTTATGAATTACTTTACTACTCTTACCTTGTTTTTTTTATTTCTATTTTCTACTATAGGGACATGTTAATGATGGAGCTAGCCCCAATGGAGCATAGGAGGATGATGAAGAAGATCTTGGGGAGCAACCCCCTCCCTAAGTTTATTGTTAATCAGATTTTAGCTATTAGATGTCTTTTGATTTTTTTGACTGTTTGATGGAAATGTACGGTTGAAAAATGTAATAACATGCACCTAGTTATGGCTTAATATGTTGAAATTTTTCTACCATATTGACGTATCATCCTTTTTATTATTTTATATGTTTTCTCTTTTTGTTTTCTTTTTTCAATATTATCATGAACATATGCATGTAACTAAATGTAAGATTGTGGAAACAAACGTAAATCAAATCTTGCAAAAGAAGAATGAAACGATAGGACATAAATTGAGACTGCAACTTGTATCATTTAAATTTGACATAAGGTGGTGAATGTTTGTAAGCTTGTGATTGAATCCTAGTTTAAAGCCATTCCAAGCTATGCACATCAGTTTAAAGTCATGGTGGACTATTGCATTAGTTTATAAACGAAAGAAAGATTACCAATTTTATGCCTTAGTGGGCCAAAAGGAATAACAATTTTAGGAAGCTTTTAAAAGGAACCAGTCATTTTTGATCGTGGCTAGTTTAACATCTTTGTGGACATGTGGTAGTTTAATGTCATTTCAGACATGTGGTAGTTTAACATCATTTTTGACATGTGGTAGTTTAACGTCATTTTAGACATGTGGTAGTTTAATGTCATTTCAGACATGTGGTAGTTTAACATCATTTCAGACATGTGGTAGTTTTGTTCTAGTTGTTGAGTTGGTGTTTGATATTTTGTAACTTAATGTGTGATCATTTTCCTATCATTTCAGACATATGCTACCCTTTGACGTGAAATGAAATCATAGGAAAAGAAGATACATTTGTGGCCAGACCGTCATCAACATGCATCCTACGTATCTTGAAATGATTAATTGTATCGTTATGAACATAGGGGTAGTGGTAACTTCTCCTATTTTCTCATCTAGCTTAATGTCCTTAGCACGGAACTCTAGGAATGTGGCCTTTGATTCGTGAAGTTGTGGATACAATACTGCATAAATAGATGGTTCATCTGCAGGAAGGTCCTCACTAATAGGGATTGAGGTCAACATCTATACAAGAGCTTCCTGATGTATTGATGAAGTTATTACTAGGTCATACAAACTTAAAGAAGTATTTTTTTGTTTCAAGGCTTGTGTGACCTCGGTTAACGTGCTTGCTAGGTCTTTACCATTTGGGACACTCTTGTTAATGAAAACTTGGTCCATTTGTCCTAGAATTTGTGTTTCTCATGGAGGAATTTTTGTGTTAGTGACTAAGGTTGCTGGGTACACAACCCATGATATTATCCTTGTTTTGATGGCTCGTACTAGGCTCATTGATAGATGGACCCATAGGAACAATGTTTAGTGGTATAGGCTTTGGTGGTCCTAATTTACACTGACTATTCTCTCTTTCCAAATGCTCTCTCATTAACCTATCAGCAAGATGTTCCCATAGAGGTCACGAGGGAGTAGAGGTGGGTTGTGTGCCAGGGTGTTTTGGCACCTGAATCACAAAAGGAATGGGTCAATTTTTGGATGGTATGGTCGTTGTGGTGACGGAAGTAGGTACATAGATAACGAATGGTTTTTGTGGGGTGTGAGATGACCATACGGTGAAGTAGGTTTGAGGAGATGTTTGGGTAGGTGTGTTTTCTGAAGGTTTGTGAATCATAAAAGGTTTTCATGGGATGTCTTGTTTATTATCCACATGGATAGTATTAAACACATATGGTGCTTCACTAGCATTGAGAGGATCCTTATAGACCCCCATGGGCTAGTTCTGAGGTCTTACTAGATTTTCCTCATCGAACACTACTTCACCCCTATCAATCATGTGTTGTATATCCTGTTTCAAGGTGAAATAGTAATCAGTTCCATGACCGGGTTGTTGATGGTACTCGCAAAACCTATCTAGCCTAAAACATCTTGGGATGGACAGTTCATTAGTTGTTGCTAAGGCTGGGTTTTTAGCTAGCTCATAGAACCTATCATGTTTTTGAGATGCTGCAGGAGACATTTGTTTATGTTTACTTAGCCCGATCTTTAGAACATGATCGAGCAACTCTGAAGGTTTCATGGGCAAGGGCATGTATTGGGCAAGGTCTTTTCTTTTGAATGTACGGTTGTGACCCATGTTGGTATTCCTATTTGAGGAAGTTTCAGGTGTAGGCGTAGGTGTATTTCTTTTATAGCTGTTTGAGATAGCAAGTTGTTTTCCTTTTGTCCTGGATGATTAGGTCGGGTTGGCTTAGCCACTACTGCTACTGTCATCTTGAATATATCTTTCTTGCTATGTTGGCTCCTAAAGGTTGAGTAGGCTGGGTCATTGCTTGTTTGTGCAGCCTTTTCTACGTCTTTAATTTGTACAAATGCTTGGCTCAAGGTATGGGGGTTTAAAGAGTAAGGTTTTGATTGAATAAAGTCATTTGTAGCCACCTTAAGGATGGTAAGTAAATATGTTTCAGGAATAGGCTCGTGAAGTTCATTCAGGGCTTCACTCCACCTTTGGATAAATTTTTGTGCTAGCTCCAATGGTGCTTGTTTAATTTAAATCAAGCTATCTTACATGGACTTAGGTTTTAGATTGTATTTGAAATGGGTGACAAACTGATGCAACAAGTCTTCTAGAGAAGATATGGAGCTATGGGGTAAAGCTCAGTACGAGTCTAGGGCCTTCCCGGTTAAGGACATAGCAAAGATAGGTAGAATTACATGAGGCCATGCTTGAAGCAATAGATATTCTATTTGGAATGTTACTAGGTGAGCATTCGGGTATCCCTCTCCATTGTACTTAGTCAGCTAAGGTAATGAAACTCCCTTTCGAAAGGTTAGCGGTGGAAATGAGGGGTCAATTGGACCATCTTGGTAGAAGTCTAATACCTTGACTTCCTCAATGTTCATAGTTTTAAGACATTTTAATTCTTCTGCTAATGTGTGCATCATTTTCTTCGTATCTGTCCACTCTTGAGTAGTGGGAAGATCGATAGTTTGAGTTGATGGTAATTGATAATGACTCGATTGTGGCATTGTTTGTGGAAAGAGAGGTTGTTGGATAACTGTTTGTTGTGGTGGGATGACATTTGGGGCTGAGACAATGGAGTGTGGTATGCTGTAATGAGTAGACAGGTTTCACTGGATAGCCAGTGGGACCCATTGCCTAGTCACGGGTTGTGAAGCAATCAATGGTGCTTGTTGGATTTGCACCTAAGGTATGTAATGGGTAGATGTGGAAGCTGGTATGAATGATGGCATCCTAATCACTTGAGGTCGAAAGGTCAATCCTACATTAGTTTGGGGAGGAGGCTTTTTGGATTGTATTTGCAGAGGTATGATGGAAGTGGACGCATTAGATTGGATGTTCGACTTGGAGAAGATGGGAATGGGAATGGCTACTTCCTATAAAGAAGATGGTGGAGGAAATGTTGTCTCTTCCAGGAAAGGTTAAAACAATGGTTTTGTATGAGCATGGGGGCTAACAGTATGGTATGATTTCCCATGTTTGGATTGGGTTGTGAAGTTGTCTTCCTCATCTTCACCTTGAGGCTCTATCGGCAGTGTCTATAAGGCTTGGCTTCTTGCCATGAAAAGCTGGGATATGACTTTATGATGGTGTTTAGAGAGCAAGATTATATCAAACACTGAAGGGATGAATTCATGAACTCCTTTATGGATAATTTTGTAGTCTCTCTTTGCTGCTCTCTCTACACGATCGATGGGTAAGTTGGCTTGAATCTTGATGCATATGAAGTTATACTGTTCAGGTGTAAGAGTCGCATAGGTACGGTTTCTTCCCTATAGCCTAAGTGACTGGCATGTAGGACCTTTGGAGTTTATCTGTTCGATTATGGTTATGGATTTGGTAGTATTCACAGGGTTCGAGGTTTTAGCCCCAAAGTTAGAGGTTGACAGTGTCACTGGGTTAACTTGGGAAGATTCCATACTGAAGGTGAGTAGACTAGGCTAGATGAGTTGATAGACTACAGTAGCATGATAGACAAGGAGACTTACAAGGATAGGATGAGTGAGTTATGAAAGGTGATGTGATCGATGTTTTATTGGATAACAGTTAAGAGGCCCTCCTTTTAGCACCAATTTACTATAGTAAGCTAAATCATCGGTGTAAGGCTGGACGGAAAAGAAAATACCAAAAGATCGTCAGCAAGACATAATTGACCCTACTTTTTCCTCAAGGGAAAGCTAGAAAAGTAAATGAAGGCAGAGTGCCTTGGATGGTCTGCACACAAATCAACAAGGACATCCCCAAGCATAAACTATGGCTTGCGCTAGGGTTATCGTTACTAATGTTTTGAAACATAAATAGTGTGCACAAAATGTAAACAGAAATGCATGCAAAACTGGTATTGTAAATAGAATGTAAAATAAATGTAAAAAAAAAGTAAATAGAAAATAATGGCTGGAAAAATGAGCTATATTGTATTACATAGAAAAGATGTGCATCAGTCAAATCGTAGCTACAGATGGCAAGTCAAGCGCTAAGCCCTGGGGTGATGTGATGTGATGTGTTTCGGAAGTGCTTGGATACTAGGAGTCAAGTGTGTTGAGCACCCAAGGATTGCTGGTCTAAGTTTCCTAAGCCATTTAACTCAAAAATTGCCAACCCCATTTATGTGAATTGATAGGGTATTTATAGGACTAGGCCTGGCTTGGGTGCGAAATTTGAGAATGGAATCAACAGCTGGGAGATGAGAGGAAAGCAGGTCAAGTGACATGTCTCTAATGGACAATTGTGCGTGAGTTGGACATGTGTTGGAAAGCTACGTTCCTAACCAGGTTCACCATATCTTACAATGCAAGGGTCACTCTAGCCCATGGAAATACATACAACTTAGACTGTGAGGGCCTAATAAGCCCACAAATGAAGATTTACAATGAAGTGATTAATTTACAACAAAAAAAATTGGTTTTGGCTCTCTTGAAACTTATGGATCTTTGATTTGACCACTTTGACCATTGTAGGATACTGATTCAGGTGTTTCCATGGCTTTTAAGGTGTGTCTACTTGCACTCACGTTGGGCATCTAGTAGACACTCATGCTAGGCAGTCACACTGGGCATGTTCCTAGTGTGACCCCAGCCTAAGTGAAATAAAATGAAGCATTTGACACCACATTTTTGTTTCTAAACTTAAACATGTCTAACCTTGAGAGTGATCTGAAATCTAAAGCTATTTTGGACAGGTCATGCTAGACTCATGCTGTAGCATGACCTTTAGTGTGACCTAAGGAGAATGACATATTTCATGCTAATTTTTAAATTTTTGAAGCCTGTTCCTTGGGTGTAATAGTTGTCTACCTGTGTTTGACCCTACAATTCAAAATTTGAGCCTAAATGTGCCCTATTCGGAGAGACTTTTGGTAGGTCATGCAAGACTCACACTACAGTGTGACCTGCAGTGTAAGCTACAGCATGACCTCAAAAACTTGCAATTTTGAGCTGAAATCTAGAATTTTTGAAGGCTGGGACCCATATTTGTCAATAGTGGACCCTGATAATGACTTTCACCCTTGAAATCAAGTCGTTTTTACTTAGTTTTAAGACTCCAAAAGTTGGTCACACTGGAGTTACGTGACAACATGACCTACAACGTGACCCCCAAAAACCACTTAGAAATGATCATTTTTAGCCCTGTTTTGATGCTGTGTGAAGTTGCTCATGTTGAGGGTGAGGAAGATGCCTTGGGCAAGCTAGGTGTGAGCTCCATGCCTTAGCCGAATTCTACCTCCTAAAACTTTGAAAGGGCTTAAGTCATTCTCATTTTAAAGTGCTAGGCTAAAATTAGTGGTGTTTCATAGTCCTTGTAGCATTATGCTATTGTATCTGAGTTGGAAGCTTACCCTGCATTAATGGAGTAGGTGGTAGCTATGTTGAGGGTGGAGGAATAGGTGTACATACATGAGGAGGATATAGATGAAATATGGAATTCCCCTTGGAGTTGAAGAATAAGCTTGGTAGAATTCAGGAGGGTGGTAGTGATGCTAGAAAGGAGAAACTACTTCTACTATAGTAGCTTTTCTTTTTTCCCTTTGGTAGATACATTTATCTTCTTTTTGACTCCTGCAGTGACAATCACTACTCTGCTCTTTTGATTCTTTTGTGATTTTTAGAGTAATTTAGAATTTTTCATCCAATGAATCCCACATTTTATCTACATTGGGAAAAATTTCAAACATAGATTTTTTGATCAGTAGGATCTTTCATTGCACCACCTCATCAAGAGTTTACTCCTCCTCACTATCACAAAAGTGGACATTCTTTTTTTTAATAAAAGGATTACTATTATATTCTTCTATACTTTCACATTTTCTAAACTCTCCTTCTTTTGCTACCTACTCAATCAGCCTTTATATTTGATGAGCTCTTAATTTTAATAGTCTCTCTTGGGCCTAGACCCCAAGGATCCTCCATGTTTCTAAGCAAAGCCCATCTATGATGTGGCAAAGTTGTTCCCTCTAAGAGTAACCATGGCTATGACGTTGCTCTAATAATGAATAATATCTAGCCATGATGACATCCAAGGGTTCATATATTCCTTGTTTCCATTCTTGTATTTGTCTTCAAAAGTTTGACACTCTAGATTATGTTTGATACTTGTCATTAAACAACTCTAGCATTGTACTTCATTGACAAATTTTTTTGATTCTAGGGACCAGTATTAGCTTTCTACTTCCTTAATTACTATTTTGGGGAATAGCTTGAGCTTTTGCTAATCATTTTCAATATTTTTAAGGCATAGTAATCATGAAAGGCTTGTAAATGTATTTGAGGATCTAAGTTATATCCCGCCTTAAAATATGACAATATTTTTCATGTCTAGTTGCTTAATTCAGCTATGTTTCACATGCTTGCTAGGAATTTTGACAACCTCTATGATGTTGAGAATATTTTAAGTGGCTAGTAGAGGTTCATTGACATGATCTTAATGATACTTATGATGTACTAATCCATTCCTTCATTCATGAATGTCTCTACGATTATCATTGTTGTCCCGTCGCTTGTAGTTCTTTTGAGATTTGAAGGAGGAAGTTGATCTAGATGAAGGGGGTGAACAGGGAGGAGGACTACCACCATCATGATGTCTACCACTTCCTCTTCATTTATCATGGCCATAATTCTTAGAGTGATCATCATTATGCTTGTCAAAATTCCTACTTCAACTTCCTTTCTTAGAGCTCCCATGACCATGGGACTCACTGTTACCAAAACTAGGATTGTTGATTACTGATTTAAGACTTGGGTTTGGATTTCCTTCACTAAAGTCAGGAGGTGAAGAGTCTGTGTGTTGAGAACCTTTAGAAAAAGGTTCCTCATTATCCTTTTGATTTAGCAAGAACAAGGGGCTAGTGAACCATTTCTTCTTCATGGCTTTACAATGGTTCTCCTATTGTTGATCTTGTTTGCATTGTATCTTAGTGGGATGGTAGCCTTAGAAGCCATGATCTTCCACAGCATACTCTCCTTGATGCTCCTTAATGTCCAACCTTGTAAGAGTTTGGAGTAGAATCTTGGAAATAGATTGGTTAAGTTGCAATACAATGTTTCCCTCCATATCTCACCATCACATTTGTTCATCCTGATAGAGGATGTAAGTAAAATTGGGTACAAACTCATCAGGATGAGTGTACACCACTTTGCATTCTTATGGTACTATTGACATAGAACCATCTTGCTTGTGAGAAGAAGAAGAAATTTTTGTTAGAAATAGCTTCTCAATGTGCTTCTAATGTAGTTTTAATTAATTATTATGATTTAACTTTGTCAATTTTTTTTCAACAACATTGAGTAATTTTCACTAATCCTAGCTTGATAGCACATGTTACTAGGTAACAATCACTTACAACAATGCCAATGATGAGTAGCAAGGTACCCCTACACCTAAGCATACAAATCACTAAGGTGTTCATGTGCAATCTGGTTAAATTTTGTGGATACCTAGTGTTCTTGTATACATGATTCAATCTAGAATGTGAATCTAATTATGGAACAATTTTTGTTTTCCTAAATACACTTGTGAGGTTCAATTGTATGGTTAAGTGTAATTGAGGCACATGATTTTTATTATTTTATATTTTTTTCACCTAAGTTTGGTAATAGATTTAGAATAAATTGATTAACTAATTCAACTAAGTTAATTGCTAATTAATAACTAACTACCTTAACATAAGCATCCTATCCAGCTTTCCTTACACATCTTGAACATGTATAACACTACTGGGAAACCAATAATTAAGTACTACTAAGATTACCAAGTATTATATGTATGCTCGAAGTGGTCATACTTATATATGCTTGTCTATTTAGCTTAATTAATTAATTAGTTAAAATATTAATAATCTTAGCTTAATTAATCACTTAATTAATGAAAATAATAAATGCATAAATAAATTATTAAGCTTGTTCAAGTGTTGCAAGGTTTATCAAAAAGCTTAAGTACAACAATGCTTGAATAAAGATCTGCATAGTCCTTGACTTCTATTTTAGGCACTTAGAAAATTATTCTATCTCTCATGGAAACAAATTGCAAGAGTTCTACTAGTAACTAAAATTCTCACTTCTATTAACACAGCTAGGATGTTGTATTTATAGACCTACTAGGATGCCTTGTTGATAGGATCCCATTGATGAGGTCATGTCGATGGCATCCCATTGATGTAGTCAACCAAAGATGCTTCATTAGAATGGAATATAGAAATCTATGAAATTTCATTTAATCACAATTTCTCAAATACTCTACCTACTAAATCCCTAGATTTTTTTGGAATTGTAATAAATTCATGTGGTTCAGTCTTTAAAATTAAGAAAACATATTATATAAAATATAAATACATTGATGCATACATTATGAAACTAAACTATTCTTATCTTCTTAAATCATGGGTAGCTTTGGGCCTTCCAATGTTGGCTTCTTTGATTATCAATACCTTTACCCACTCCTTTAATCTTATCCCTGAACAACATAGGCATCTAGTAGAGTGTTCAAAATTTTTTTTGTGTTACTAAAGCATAATATAACTCTCTACAAACTAAAGATACCTATGGTTTTAACTCTAGACTAAAAAAAATTTTTTGGTCCATGGCATAATCTTGTGATAGGACTTGTTTTCAATTGGTCTTATTATACTCTAATTTGCTTTTTGATTACTTCCAAGTTTTCTCAAAGTTTAAAGGTTATTCCTATTAACTTGTGTACTTTCTATTTTTCATTAGATTAATTAGGATCAACAAATTTGAATTCAAAATTTTTAGATGTAAGTACTTTGCATTGTTTCTAGTTTTAATTGTGACCACTTACAAGTTCATAATCATGGGCTAACATTCTAGTTTGGAGTATTTTAGTAAGCATTAGAGATGCACTTTTAAAAAGAATACAAAAAGGTAGAAGTCTTAAGCTACAAAAGATAATGGTAACACAATGTATCATTTGACTATTCCATATGAAAACCTTGCTAAATTCTTAAAATTATTTGTAATGCTGTGGATTTGATTTGATTGAAAAATTNATCACCTACTAAATCTATCATGTGTTTCCTTTTCCTCTCTTCATTCCTTGTATTATAATTTGAAACCAAACCTTCTTTGTAGAAAATTGATAAATTTTCCATCACATGTAAACATGTGATACTAAAAACCTGCATTTTAAATTAAAATGAAAAACATAATAAGCATGATGTTCCATAAATATAACTAATTTCTTAAAACCTACTTTCATTAATATGTTGACAAACATTTATACTTGAAACTATGAAAACAAAACAAACATCTACCTAAACATGGTCCTAAGCAAAGAAAACTTTCCAATGAGCAGGCTTCACATAGAATGGTGGAAAGTTAGTATCAGTTATGAAAATTTTGAGTGATATCTAGAAAATAAATATTAAACATTTTTTTTAATTTTCTACCAAAGTACAGGTTGCTTTTGCCTCACAGATAGAACCTAAGAGGAACTAAAAATTAGTTTTATCATACTGCATATTACAATTCTCTCACAATCAAAAACCAAAAAGAAAAAAGAAAAAAGAGAGAAAATAGTGCTACTAGATTGCAAATTACATTTCCCTTACAATGAGAACTTGAGAAGAGAAAAACAGTAGTAAAAATAGTACTAATCCACTATGACTTAAAGAAATTTGTAGTTTGAAGTAGAGAAGTAGAAAATATAGTGCTATGAAAATACAATTGTAAGATGGATGCAAGGCACATTATGCTGGCAATCTAAACAAGAAACTAGAATAGTGCTATTAAACTGCATAAGGATCATTCACAAGAACACAAAATTGTAGAAAACCCAAAACCTTTCAATGAGAGCATTCAAAATAAGCAACAAGTGCAGTCATTCATTACATCAATAGAAATAAAATAAGACAAGAAAGAAAACATAACATTTAACTAAGCATTTCTCCTAAAAATTTTTGGTGGCTACACAATCAATGGTGAGAACAAAAAATGTGGGTTGTAGAAAATGAAATGTGAGTTGCGGGTGAAGAGCAGAAATTATTGGTTTGAATAGTTGGGTTTTCAATTTACACATATTGTCCTCTTCTCAACATGGACATGCAATCAAAATGGAGTTATAAATACATCATGATGATGATCTTGTAAGTGCATGGTTGTACATCTAAGATAATACTTTAGTATGGACATGCATGCACATAAACAGCCCTAGGATATTGACTGCCTAATAGGGCCAATGATAAATTTTTCCATGGGGGACCAAACATCATTTCTTTCTCATTAAAAAAATGAATTGAAAATATAGGACATATGAAAATATGAAAGATATTTAGATAC
>MNCI01033300.1:35136-52916 GCA_015680685.1 Gnetum montanum
AAGGGTCATTGTCCATCATTACTCCAATCCCAAATGCAAACAATGAATCTAACAGTGTGGGGAGACAAACAAATCCATCATGATCAAGGGTGAAATTGTGGGCTAGACATTCATAATGTTAACACACCTCATACCCTAACCCACCATACGTTTAACAATCAAGTGTGTAACCAATGACTTTTCTACCCAACCACCACACCACCAATAGAGACCCAGTGGCTAGGGCATGAATGGTTACCAATGTTTCATACATGCATGGATCCTATTTATCCACTTATTAATCCTTTTCACGACCAACTATTTAGTCATGGGGGTTACCCTCCATTCTAATCTTCAAGATTCTTAAGTGTTTTTCATCTTTTTGTTTTACAATTTATTATCATTTTCCTATTTCTTGATCCAATTTTTCCTATTTCTTTCAATTTTTTCTAGTTGTTGTTTTCCTTTTCTTTGTTATGTAATCTCACTTGTGAATAAGATGATCATGTTGCCCATTGAGGTGAGGTTTTCTCTATGTTGTCAAGTCATAAGGGATTGATTATTCGGATGTTGAGACCATGGCATTCATCCACCCATTCCATTAATAAGAGGTTCTTTCCCTAGTCATAATGATATTCTTTTCCATCATCCAACCTAAAAATAACTTTATAATCATTATGTCTAGATATAAGAGTGTAGAACTAAGGTGGAATGTGAAGGGTGTGACATTAAGGGGATTTGTGGATTCTCTTTGGCCGCTTTTGTATGTTCTATCATGTTGTTGAGGTTGTAACCATATCCTTGTAGATCTAACGAAAAATGGGAATAAGAGTAACCTAAAATGACATTGAATAAACTTCTATAGGTCCCACTAGAAATACATGTACCCATGCCTAAAGGTTGGTGGCTTCTCAGAATCAAAAAAAAAAAAAAAAACATGTGTGTCATCAAAAAAGCTCCTCCCTTGGACAAAACGACAAGTGATGTTACTCCTTGCAACTCTAATAGTCTTATGATTGTCCACTAATGGGATGAAATGATGTGATGTCACTATAATGTGGTGTGGACTTGGTTTAAATATTGGAAAGAAGGACTCATGATTATTTAACCATTAATAACACATAAGGTTTCAGTGTGACCATGGTAAGACACCTCATGTCCCAATTTTTGCAATCCTTTCTACAATTGATCTCATCTCGTTATCCATGTGATCATAACTTGTGGTTTTATGTAACATAGAGTTATTATCTCAAATTAGTGTTTTTAAAATGTGTGTTTTGTTTCATAGGTATGGGTTGCATTCAACCCCTTTAGTGCCTACAGACATTTTTGGTGTGGTTACACAAGGGCATCACAGGCTAGAGCTTGCTTTGGGGAGGACCCACTTGTGTAACTTTTGTGACTTATACTTGTTTGACACAACCACATCATTCTTCACCTTTCAAGCACTCAATTATTATAGTTTGCTGTTTCCCTTCCCATATCACTTGATTCGTCCATGACCTCAATTTTAATGCCCTTTTTCTTACTCATTCTAGTGATTTTCACATCAACGACTCCACCTTATCATAATTTTAGTGCCTCAAATTGATTTTCCACCTACCCTAGAACTATGGACCTAACCTCAAACCTTCCAATCAATCACAGAGCTTCANTGGAAATCGAAGTAGTAGAGAGCCAAATACCGTAAGTGGAAAAGTGAGTGTGTAGAGCTCTTAAGTCACTAGAGAAAATTTGAACAACTCCACTAGTAGCAAATAATGAAAATGAAGTTTGTACATCATGGGGGTCATATATATAGGTTTTATGTAACCCAATTTTAGGTAGTCAACATTGGTGTCCATGAATATTCATTGAATGGGGTAGCTGGGCATGGAAACTGAAGCTCTGTGATTGATTGGAAGGTTTGAGGTTAGGTCCATAGTTCTAGGGTAGGTGGAAAATCAATTTGAGGCACTAAAATTATGATAAGGTGGAGTCATTGATGTGAAAATCACTAGAATGAGTAAGAAAAAGGGCATTAAAATTGAGGTCATGGACGAATCAAGTGATATGGGAAGGGAAACAACAAACTATAACAATTGAGTGCTTGAAAGGTGAAGAATGATGTGGTTGTGNACATGAATAATCAATTGTATTAATGCCTAAAACCTTAATTTTCTCACCTAAGGAACCATAATCATCATAACAAGCCATACATAAGAAAAACAAATAATAATAAGAGAAATCAACTATGTAAGGTCATATGAGGAGATAGATACTTTTTGAAGATTTTTCTTGAAAATTTTTCTAACTCTACAGTCATATGAACTAAGAACTTAATGAACTAAGGTAATGAGTAAGATGTAAATTGATTAATGATAAAGAATACAACCTTAGTAACACTTGATCTTTATTTCATTGCAAATGGCCCTAAAAAGAGATGCACAAGGTGAACCTTCGCAAAGAGTAGTTAAGTGTCCACAAGGTGGTGAAGGCCAACAAGGAAAATGTGCAGAACATCAAGAGGAGGAAGCCCAATCTTTTAACATTTACCAAGAGGCTCCTGCTATTAAACGATCAGTCCAAGGAGAGGCTATAGAACCAAAAGTTCCCATGTAGGAAAATGTCTCATGTTGCCCCTTGATTGCCTTGTGGCCATTCTAGAAAAGTCCACATTAACCTCAGTCATTATGAAAATGAATTTCAACCCATTTATGGAGTTTGCTCCAAAAGCAATTCAGATGCAACTTAAGTCATTATCCTTATGGCCCATTTTGTTGGATAGTGGTGAGTAGTAACTTAGTGAGACTCATCAATTCTAGCACAATAAAGATGAGGGTACTACCATCAACATTTGTGGAGTTAATGTCTCTTGTTTTAGTAAAGGCAATTGTAGCAGCTCTAAATTTGATGAATGAAGGGGCTAAGATAGCCCATTTATCCACTAGATCTGACCATGATACCAAAAAATTATGGTTGAAATGAGTGTACAAAAAAGAAGATTAAACATATAATGAACTAACTTTGGAAGAGAGGACATATTTTAAGATCAGTACATACCACTTATTTCCCACCAAAAGGCTTAACCAAATTTCAACATATGTGGCCAAGGGAAGTACCATCTTAATGGGAAAATTTGTGGCTAATCTTCCCCAATTCTACCTCACTAAAATTCCATGGCAATTCCAAGAGAAAAAGGTAGGGAAGCCAACACTCCCATTCCCTTGCCTAATCAAGAAGCTATGTAAATGTACTGAAATCTTAGGATATAAGAAGGATATCCCTAGGAAGGCACAAAATGCCTCCTTCGTTGAACTCCTCAAACCTACAACACCAAGAAAAGATCTTGGTGAAGAGCAAGAATTGATGAAAGAAGCAAAGACAAAAGCAAAAACACAATGTGAGCCTAAACAGCACCCAGAAACATAAGCTTCACCACTGTTGTCGCTACAAGATTATAGGTCCTCAATGAATCATTTGCAAAAAATCTCAAATCGCTTGGTCAATGCCTTTTTGTACGCGTGGGATTGTGCATCAGCAGTAGAGGCATTTTAAATCGCTTTCTCTTTTTCTTGTTCTATAGTTGTGCTCTCCTCAGTTAGCTTGGCCAACTGCTCCATCTTGAATTATTCTAGCTCGTCAAGCACAACAAATTAGGTAGGGTCCCATCATTCAACTCTCAGGGCAACTAGCTCTTATTATAACCTTTGTACTTCTACTTTTGCATGTTTTGCCCTAACTTCAGCCATGACCAACTTTCCTTTAGTGGAAATGAGGTCTAACTGGGTTATAGTGACATTACTAAGGATGTTAAAGAAAGTAGTCATCACCTACCCCATCTACAATAATCAATCCAATACATCCTCATGCACCATAGGAGTTATTGAAGTCTCGACCAGCATCTATGCATCTCTAGTCCTAGTAATATCTACTGGGGGCACAATAGGCATGTTGAATGATTTCTTAATATGGTTTGTGACTACTTCTACTGCACCTACCACATCCTAATGCTGCATTACCACAATTGTGGCATCTTCTCTAGTTTCAAGCATCACCTGGAAGGATGCAACATTCTCATAGGTACCCCCTATGCTCAACCATTTGAATCACAAGTGTTCACACATGATCTAGTCAAATTCGTGGATGGGACTAGTTTGGCATCTAGATCATGATGCTTTGATCGCAGTTCGCTATCTTCCCACTTGGACTAGTGGTAGTGATGTTATGTATGGTTTAGTCCAAAGTGAGGCATATGATGTTGTTCCTAATTCTATGCTACTCCTAATGATGATAAAAAGATAAATTAATTAAGCTAATAAATTATGTAAAATAAGATCTAAACTAGCGTATGGGCAATGAGTATTTGCACTTAATCATCCATACACATGCTAGATTTCATGAGGTTACTTCTGGGACGGCCAAGTGTATGTCACTGGCTGTACCAAACAATATACTTCTGGATTACCAAGCATCTACACTTAAATGCTCATGATTAAGGTGTATGCATTCTACTTAATATCAAGAATAGTAAATAGCAATAAATGGAAACATTTAACTAAGGAAATTAGTAAATAATTAACAATTAAAAGTAATAATAGTCTAACTGGATGCTACAATGATGGGAGTAATCTCGATCAATATTGCCAGTCATGTAACATGTCCAAGTACATCACAATCGAACAAAGGTGTCGTATGATTACAAACATCACACTGCAGGCATTCAGGAAAATATTCTAACTTTGGAGATAACAAACTGTAAGAGCTCTACTACTCTAACTGAAAACCTATATGGAAATCATAAGCTCAAGCACTATATTTATAGGTTGGAGTATACCTTGTGATGTCGATCCTAGCTCCAACATTACGTATCTAATGTCAAGGCTCTGACGTCGGGCCACTGATAACAAGGCTTTGATACAAAGCTCTAATAACAAGGCTCCAATGTTAAATCTCTGATAACAAGGCTCTGATGTCAAGGCTAGGCAACTCATGACTCATCAAGTAGCTAGTCATGGATTTCTTCTCATAAAATTTATTAACAAGCATGCTCTTTATTGGATACAGGATCTTAATTTTAGTTATATATGTTAGTGTCATATCTAAAGTTTTATTGTTAGAAAATACATCAACTAGTTGACATAATTCATGTGATTTTGAATTGCCATTTGGGATGCTAACTGAGCATAATTCAAGCATGTAATGCTAAAAGGCTATTAGTTATTTATGTCATGTAATTATGTAGGCATGTGGTTGTGGTGGCGATGGTTATGTTGATGGTGCTAGGAGTTACATGGAGGCATTCATGATAGTGTAACTTATGGTGGATGTGGCAAGAGTTACGCAAATATGGGGGGTGGTGTAATGGCCAGAGTGGTAAGCATTACTAGGATGCTTGTAACTAACGTGGACATGCGCATTCAAGCATCACAATGACTGATAACTGCTATAAAAAAGGAATGGGATTGAGAGGTGGGGCAAAGCACTAAGAGGTAGGAGGCAATGGTCTCTTTCTTTCTTTTAGTCGTCTCTCTTTCCTATTAGTAGTAATAGACATGGCTTAGAGTAGACAACGTAGACGACTATAGGTGGCTTTTTGACATGCAGGTAGCAACAAATGTTCCATGATAGGATTGTCTATAAACTGTCAGACATCAAAGACTTGGTAGAGATAGATGTCCAAAAATGGCAATAGTTCCATGAATTTATGGGTGGTGGTCATGAGGTAGGGTAGTTAACAATGACAACATGTTGCTGGCAGTGGTAGAGGATGTGTGACTACAAAACGTGGTGATGTAGAGGTCTAGCCTCTTCTCTCTCTCTCCACGATAGTGGTGACAGCAGGATCTGAGAGCCTCCTTTCTTAGTGATGGTGGTAGAAAACCTTCTCTCTCTCACCGAGAAACCTCCTTTTCTTTGGTGTAGTAGTAGCCAAGAGCGCCCATCGCCAAAGGCATGTGGTGGGCATGACGAACATGCTCTCTCTCCTACAGTGAAAACAATGCAACGGGTGGTGGACAACATGGTTTTCTCTCTCTCTCCCTCACAGTAGCAGCAATTCCAGCAACAATGGCACAAAGGCAACACTTTTTTGTAGTGGGAACAATCTCCCCTTCTCTCTCTCCCTCTCCTGATGACTATGAGCAATGTCAACTGTAACAACATCTACTATGGCTCAACAACACAATCCAAATAGCAGCAACAAGGGACCAGGGAAAATTTATTTTTTTGTAGTTAACTATTGTATTTGCATTAAGTCTTGAAATTCAAGATTGTTGTTCAATTTCAAAGATAGTTTGTTAAATTCCCTCATTTTCCAGTTTGATTTACTATTTTAGAACATCATATGGCCCTCTCCAACTAAGACTATTCCTAGGTTTCCGTACATATACGGTAGGCACCCTAGGAAATAATCTCCTCAAACAAGTTTTTTCCTTGATGTCAGTGCATCCAAAATTTATGCATCAACACCTTTTTGATGCTAGAAGGAGGGTTATTTTTTGAGCCTTATGTTTTTCCATATTAGTATTTCTTGCCACTTTTCTCATGCCTATTTCATTTTCGATCTTGTTTTGAAACTTGTTCAATTTCTCCCCTTAAAATCTTTATTTTTAGCCCTAATTTTTAAAAAAATATTTTGCTTTATTTTCTAAAAATTTTGGTGTCGCATCACCCATTTCTAATCTTTTTTAAATCCTCTTTTTCTAGTCCTATTTTAAGATTTGTGTTTTGATGGTCCTTACCTAAGTTCTAACTTGGGTAAGGTGGTTCATTTAATTATTCAATTTTAAATTTATTTTTCAAAATTTTTCATTTTATTGTTCTCCTTTTCGATTTTAGCATTTATTTTTCTTTTAAAAAATATTTTTTTTTAAGTAGCGTATTTTAGTGTTTTTTTTCTTTGTCAAAAAAATTATTATTGCAATATTTCTTTTTCTTTTACTTAATTTAATAGCTTTATTTTAACATTTATATTTTATAATTTTTTGTTTTATGAGAGAACTCTCCTCTACCCCTAGTCAACCAACTACACATCACTTTACATTAAGGAAATAAAGAGCTTCATGTTTCCCAAGTTTTATTCCTAGGGGAACTCAGACTAGATAACCAATCAACCCTCGACTCCCTTGGTGGGCAATCCCTTTGACTTCACCAATTATCA
Source organism: Gnetum montanum (assembly GCA_015680685.1). NCBI lineage: Eukaryota > Viridiplantae > Streptophyta > Gnetopsida > Gnetales > Gnetaceae > Gnetum > Gnetum montanum. The sequence goes on from MNCI01033300.1 coordinate 42,257, forward strand.
TGACATCCCGAAATCCCTCAAGAACATAAATTTGTTCTTTGATCCCATAATCCCTACTAGTGATACCCACCAACATATACAATGCTTTGAAACCTTATTAGGCATCCATAATATTATACAAAATGATGTAGCATGTAGGGTATTTATGACAATTTTTAGGAGCAAAGCCACCCAATGGTTTTTTATACTCCCTAATGCCTTCATCGATCATGGCAAAAATTCAAAAATAAGTTCTTGCTTCAGTTTGACAAGTTCACTAGCCTAACCATAGCATCAAGTAATTTCACAATCTTGAGAAAAATACATGGAGAAAATGTTCGTGACTACAACTTACGATTCCTCCATCAACTTGCCTATGTGCCAAGTGAGATGCACCCACAACCTGGTGGCATCCTCAATTTTTACTTGTCTACCATTGATCCATTCTTTCCCTACACCATCAAACTTGATCCCAACATAAGAGAAATACAGGGAGCAATGGCTAAAGTCATCACTTTAGAACAAATTACCCTCATGAATAGCATTCAAACCTAATTTGGGATGATGAGCGTTAGTAATTCTATGCAATTTAACCCTCTACCTCTACCAACTTTTCCAATGACCAATGCTATGTTCCAAACGCCCACTTCCCTTCAAATGACTCAACCCATAGGTAGTTGTTTTCAAGGTTCCACATCTTCTTCATTTCTACCATCCAACATTGGTTTGAATAATGACCAATCGAAGGCCGTAATTCAATCCATCATAAACCTAAATGGGATCTCTAATCCTGTAGAAGCCTCAACTACAACTCAAAATCAGATGACCTAGATATTACCTTCACTGCAGAAACTTTCAAATGAAGTAGTTGAATTAAAGTGGAACAACAACAAAGTTCCTACATAATATGAAAAGTCAAGTACATCGATCAATGACAATTATTGTTGTCTCCATAACACGAGGCAACATTATGAGAGAACTTGTTTCCAATTCTTAGCACTATATAGTGACAATGCCCAAAGTCAGCAAAATGGAAAACCCCCTATTATGATCCTTAATGTACCTCATGAAATAGAAAATGTAGAGGTTTCCTCATTAGAATAAGTTATGGTAAGTGACCCCAACCCACATAACGCTTGCTACCGTAGACTTAGTGACATTATGAACAACACACAACAAGAAACTAGGAATGATCTATATACTTCTCCAAATAAAAGAGCTCATAGTCAAAACAACATGAATACTCAAACTAGGTCATCCCAAACAAATGCCCCATAATTACCAAACCCTCCTTCTATGCTTAGAAGAACTCCACCTAAATAACAAGCTAAAGATGAACATAAGACCTATGATCTAGTTGAGGATTTGAAAAGGATTAAAGCTAACATTTTAATGTATGACCTTTTACACTTTAATGAAATGAAAGAGGTGATTCAGAATGTAGTTCATACACCTGAAATCAGAAAAGAAAAATCCCCAATCCTTGAAAGGCAAGTTCACTTCATAGAAAGTCCTAACATACTATTAGTATAGAATGGAAACAACTCCATGTCAAGCAAGAAAGATCAACCTCCTTTCCTAACAACTTTGATCATTTTAGGAAAAAATGTCCATAATTGTTTAATGGATTTCAGCACAACTGTTAGTGTCATGCCTCTTGGGGTATGTAAGAATTTAGGAGCACAAATGCTACCAAAAATGAAAAGTGTGATTTAACTTGATGGGTCTAATGTACCTATAGTGGGATCATTAAAAGGAGTGAAAACACAACTTAAAAAATACCCCACATTTACATGTTACATAGATATCCTAGTAGTTGACATGTTTCCCACTTACAGTGTGCTCTTATTTAGGACTTTTAGAGCCAAGTTTGGGGGCTTCTTTGGGTCAGATTTCTCAGAATTGTTAATCCCTATCAAAGGAAAACTTGAATACATGATCATACCAAGAGAACCTTTCTACAAACAAGTAGTTACAACCTTTGATCATCAAAATCATTCTTTGGAAAATCAAAACACTAACCTTTATGTTGGAGTTATTGAGGTTGAGTGTGGTGAACATGTTATAAATGACCATGTGAGTGAAATTACAAAAATAAATTATTTTTCTCATACAGATTCCACCCAACCCTATTAAATATCTAGAGAAGATGAAGAAATCTATGAAGATACCTTAGCTTATCATCAACATGATGGAAAGGGATTTCTTCTCGGTGACCCGCCACCTTTAGGGAAGGATAAAGATGTAAATGAGATCCTATCCCTTAAAACATTAGAAGGTGCACCAAATCTTGATGACATATCCATTGAACATGTTCCTAGAGAGGTTGTATTCAATGACGTACAAAGACCTAGACCTGTTAGACCTAAGATTGAAACTTATATGAAAGAAGAACTTGATGAACTTCTAGTGCCTGATAGAAAGAGAAAAAGGGAATTAAGATTATGTCTCAATTTTTGTAATCTTAATTATCAAAAAATTGTTAAAAGATGGTATGATAAGAAACATGCAGGTAAAGTCTTTAAGATAGAAAACCTGGTCCTAAAAAGAGGTAAAGCATTTGGTTGAACAAGTCTTCAAAGTAAGTTCTCTCCTATGTGGTTAGGACCATTCTGACTTACAAATACCATTGCCCCCAATGTATACAAAATTGCTGATTTGCAAGGACATAGATTACATAGGAATTTTAATGCATTTCATTTGAAGCATTTCTACTGAGGTGCCCCACATGGACACCTAGTAGATTCTTAGTTGCATGTTTTCTTTCCCTTCACCATGCATTTCATTTGTACATAGTTGCATTTGCATTTTTTCTTTACATTTCCATCATTTCTTTCTTAGCATATTATTTTGAGTTTTGCTTTTCATATGATTTTAATAATCATTATGGTCGNGCAATTACTAGGTGACCTTGGAAAACTACATTCTCTCTCATAAGCCCTAGCCTCTAGGTGTGATGATCCATGGCTATCCTATAAACAACGGGGTGAAGTGTGTTCATTTCCACTTGAGAACCCTTAGCCACCCAGGAGACCTACTATGATGCCATCAAATTGTAATTAAAGGCACATACACAAGGGTTGAACTACACTATGGGAAAAGTTCCAAAAGGACCATATTCTTTGGCAATGTAGCTAATCAGCTAGACTTGTGTTGGAATTCCTACCTTAAGAATGAAGTACACCATGAGCAAAGTTTCCTCCGAAAAAAAAGAATGAGGATTGTGTTCATTGGAAATGTAATAAGTTCTTGAGTGTGATGGGGTCTAGCAGCTATCCTCACCCTAACCTCCATTTCCCCTTTTGAATTTATTTCCCCAAAACTCATAAAAAAAGAAGAAAAGAAAATAATCCCTTTTCACCCATTCCCTTCCTGAATTTCAAAAAAAAAAAAAAAAAATCCCAAGGAAAAATCCAAAAGTTGTAGCTAGCCATGATCTAACTTAAGCTTTTCCTCCTCATTAAGTTTGGCATAAGTCTTATCCTCAAAGAAATTCACATGCTTTTTACTTTTACTTTGTGAGAAGATTGAGAATGAGATCTTAATTATATATTTTAATCTATGTAGCTAAAATAACGAATTATATATTTGGATTTTAATTAAATAAGATGGTGTGGTAAAGGTGGCCCACATCTAGTTCTCTTTTGATTATATGGTTATTTTAATCATGTTTAGATCAGTATAATTTTCTTTTACGTTTTAATTCATTTGTGTTCTATGCTGTTTTTGATTCTCTATTTGTTGGATCATTTTAAAATTTCTATTTTGCTATTCCTTGCACTTGCATGCAATTAAGGTTTGGGGGCTAAGTATTGATGTCAAACTCATCCATGCTAAGCATGAGGCCATGATCAATAGATACATATACATGATGAATATATGGTGGATTGGTAGTCTCTTTCTTATAAAGAATTTTTGAGATTAAAGTGCTGCTAGGAGTGAGAAAGCATGTTCTAATTTTGGATTTTCATGTTAGAGACAACTTATTAGATTCAATATGCATAGTGGCCACTACGTTAAGCAACTAGTCATGGATTTTTTATCATAAAATTTATTAACAAGCATGCTCTTTATTGGATACAGGATCTTAATCTTGGTTATATATGTTAGTGTTATATCTAAACTTCTATTGTTGGAAAATACATTAATCAGCCAACATAATTCATGTGATTTTAAATTGTCATTTGGGATGCTAACTGAGCATAATAAAAGCATGTCATGTTGAAAGGCTCTTAGTTGTTTGTGTCATGTAATTGTGCAAGCATGCAGTCATGGTGGTGATGGTTATGTTAGCGGTGCTGGGAGTTACATGGAGGCATTCATGGTGGCATAACTTACAATGGACGTGGCAGAAGTTACACAGAGACATGGGGTGGTGTAACAATCGAAGTGGCAGGTGTTACAGGGATGCTTGTAATTGATGTGAGTGTGGGAATTCAAGCATCATGGTGGCTAGTGATAGCTATAAAAAAGAAATGGGATTTGGAGGGGTTGCGAAGCACCAAGAGGCAAGAGGCAATGGTCTCCTTTTTTTTTCAGCCTTCTGTCTTTCCCATTAGCATTAGTAGGCATAGCTTAGAGTAGATAGCATGGATGACTACTGGTGGCTTTCCAGCATGCAAGCAGCAACAAACGTTCCATGGCAGGCTTGTCTGTAAACTATCATGTGTTAAAGACTTGGCAAAGATAGATGGTAAGCTGGTTTTTAGAAGGAAAATATATTTAGAAAATCCTTCTATTTTTTAATATGATGGATGTTAAACTTGTAAGCATCCCTTTTGCTACTCATTTTAAAATTTCTTCAAATTTATGTCTTAGTTCAGAAGAAGAAATGTAGTATGTGTCTCATGTGCCTTATTGAAATGTAGTAGGAATTTTAATGTATGTTATGGTATGTACAAGACCAAATATTTCTTTTGTAGTTGGAATCATCAGTAAATTTATAACTACTCTTGATAAAGATCATTGGACTATAGTGAAATGGATGCTTTAATGTTTAAAGGACACTAAGAATTATTGTATCACCTATAATAAGATAATAGAGAGATTGTGGATTTTGTTTATTCTAATTATGCAAGTGACTTGGAAAAGGGTAGATCCATCATAGGTTATATCTTTACTCTTGCAACAGCTTGAATTAGTTGGATGTCAAAATTATAATCTATTGTAGCATTATCTACCATTGAAGCAAATGACATGGCTACTACAAAAGCTTGTAAGGAAGTTGTTTGGTTGCAAAAAATATTAGATGAGTTGGGCATAACAAGGAAAAAGTCAAAATATTTTGTGATAATTAAAGTGCTATATATTTAGCCAAGAATCCAATTCATAATAGTAGAACAAAACATATTCACATCAAATATCATTGGATAGGACATATTATGGAAACAGCAGGAGTGATGCTTGAAAAAATTCATAAAAGTCAAAATTGTGATTATATATTAACAAAGCTAGTACTATTAAAGAAGTTCGAGTAGTGCCTGGACTTCTTAGTCTTGTAGGAAAGGTAATGAAAACTTTTGAGCAAGATAAAGTATGTTTATTGTCAAGGTGGAGATTGTTGAGTTGACAAGTTATCTTGTGTTTTTTTTTCTATCTCACTCTTATGTTTCCCTTTTCTATTTTATGTGAATTGATGTTTCCCTTTCTATTTTTAGGAATTTCAATTTTATGTTTTTTGGGAACTAATATTAAATATAAAATTGAGTTATTGTTTAACTCAATGTGTATAACTTGTATTCTCTTTTACTTGTAATCTGGGGCAATAGTAAATTTAAGCACTAGAAAATCAAGACAAGCATGGTGTGAGCTTGTTATGTGGAATTGCAATGAGAGAGAACCTTGTACTCACCAATTCATCTTAAATAAAATTCCCTTGTCTTGCCCTATGGATGTTCCTCTTCACATTGAAGGTTGAAGAGTTTTACCATGTAAATATTTTTTGCACTTTTTTTAAAAATTTTTATTATAGCACATCCTCCATTTCAATCATTTTCCCAAGAGGTAGCAACAAATTTATATATTGCAATTTGTTAAGCTAACCAATATGTGAAGGGATAAGTCCAAACATGCTATTAAAGTATGAGACTGTAAAGGGATAGGTCTAGACAAGCTATGATAGTTGGAATGGGGGACAAAGGAGGAATGATTTGAGTATAACTCAAAAAATTTATAACTTAGTATTTCCCATTGGAATCAAAACCATGGTTTGGAGATTTCAAACTTAGAGTTTATGCTAACCCCTAGCAGTTGGAGATTACTCAAGATCAATGACACAACTCTAGTCAATGCTGCTCAAGGAGGAGGAGAATAATCAAATCCAACCCAATCAAAATAGACCTGATGCATTTTGTGATCAGTCCATTTTCAAAATAAGTTATAAGGATCATTTGTAATTATTACCTTGAATTGGAACAATGTTTTAGCATTTGCATTATTGACACTAATGATGAAATTTTATATAATGTCTATAGAACCTATAGACCCTCTCTAGATCTATTAGATACTATGAATTAAGAAAATTACTAAATGTTACTAGTAATATGTAAAACAAATTAACTAAAATTACATCATTTAAAAGAAATAATGATGTAGCTCCAACAAGGAGAAAAAAAAACATACAAAAACCTTCTCTGCAAAGTCATTGCCATGGCAAGGATCTGGGATGTGATACTGGCTTTCTCAGGGACTATTTTGTGACCAAATTTGTTGTGCCAAACGATTTTATAAAAATACGTAATGGTGCACAGTTTTTTTTCTGAAAGTCCAGTCTTTTGTGGAAGAAAAAAAGAGAAGAGCTAGATCTGCGTCATGGTTAAATAAGACAAGAGTTAGATTTGGGCCGTGGTTAAATGAGACAAGGAAATGATGACGACTGGATTATTCAAAGTCATTTGGGATTAGATCTTGATACCTGCAGAAAACCACTATAGTAGATCTTGCTACATTTGGGATTACATTCAAATCAAATACATTCCAAAGAGACGTGGAAAGAGATCTCAATGAAAAGATATTCCAAATCCCAAACCTAATCCCCACAATGAGAAATGTTCTAGATTCAAAGTCAATGCTTATCTTGTTAAGTGAGGTTCAGGTTCTAGGAAAGCTAGTAGATGAGCAAAAGTCTAACCTTTTGAAGTGGATGTGGTTAAAGACCTTGACTTGAGAAAATCACACCTTTCCATCACTTTAAATTACATGCCTTATTCTTGATATTTTTCCTTTGAATAATTTAAAGATGAAAATGAATTTATGGGTCCATTGCAATAAGAGCATCCATATCAAGATGTGATTTGGTGAAGTTTTAGTCAACCAGTTAAAGTTCAAGATTAAATATATATGACTTTACATTTGGTTGCCTTTGACAAAATTTTAAATTTTAACTTGTAACTTTACACTTCTACATTATAATTGTAAATGTTTAAAGAATTCATACCCATTTCATGATCTTGTAGTGTTAATAATGGATTGTTATTAGCAAATTTTAGCTCATCCATTAATCTAAGTCCAAGTTGGCATAAGGAAATTGAGTGCCCAACTACTATTTATGCAACCTTAAGCAACGATGCACATGAACCATCAAGCAGCGGTTCCTTTCTTTTCTTTGGCAATGCACGCATGGCAGACGATGGCAGAATTTGAGCAACAACAGTTGCTATCCTGCACAAGCTACGGTTGGCAAAGCCTTCTCTCCCTTCCTCTCCTAGTTACATAACAGTGGCAACAAGTAGTAGAGATAAATTTCTCCCTTGTGAAGTGTGGATGGTGCCAGTAGTGAGCAACCTTCTCTCTTTCCCCAAACACATGTTGGTACAGCAACGATAGCAAGCAGTCTTTCTTGACAGTTCAAGATCTAGCTTCTTCTCTCTCCTAGCAGCTACAAGCAATGTTGGCTATAGTGGCATCTATAACGGATTGGTGGCACAAATGGTGGTAGCACTCGAACCAGAGAAAATTTTAATTTTTGTAGTTCCCTATTATTTTAGACAATTACTTGTTTTAAAATTCCAATGCATTCTAATTAAAATTCCCTTTTTTTGTGTGTTCATTGTTTTCAAAAGGCCACGTAGCCCTCTCTAGTTGAGACTATTCTTGGGTTTCCATACCCATACAGGAGGTAGGCAATAATCCAAAATTTATGCATCAACGGTATCGTACAAGGTTGAATCCATAAACACACTACAAAATTGTTACATTTCTTGATTTTGTAAGAGTTTCAACCTATCATACAATGCTGAATCCATAAATGTACTGAAAATTATTACATCTAAGACGAACTAATCATCTCATTATCAGAGTGAACTTATGTAAAAATTACACCTACAATGGTGGTGCAAAGGGGTCAATATTAACTTGCATCAAACATGAGAGTTCTAATTCAAAAGAAAAAGTACATTTTATTAGATAATCAAAATGTCCTTTTTGCAACGATGTATTCTTAAATTGTTTTAGGTGAGAGGCTAAACCATTGGAATCACTAAATAATTTTGGTCAACAAGCCAAAGAACATGAAATAATATTCTATCCATAACACTTCACAGAGCCCATCTATAATGTTAAATAATATTTCATCATAATCCTCAAGGTTATAATATTATAGGCCAAATTATAGATATGTATTATAAACATATAACTAAATTACCATTTCCTCTATAATGCTTTAGGAGTCTTTCATGTAATGCTTGGGAAGCCCATTGGTAACTCTAAATAATATTCTCTCCATAACAGTGTAGGGGCTTCTTAATGTGACTTTGAAAAATTATTTTCATCTATTGAAAAAAAGTTAGGATATCTACTAAGATAGAATTAAAATAATGTTTTGAAAAATAAAAAAAAGAAAGTTAATTGTTAGGATGAAGAATAATCACAATTCTAACAACATTTCCATCTCTTTTGAGGTAGTAATAGAAAGCTTTGTTGAAATACCAACTTTTGTAGGGTAGGAATATCCAATAGAAAATAATGATATAAATTGTCAAACAAATTATTTAAACTAGTTGACCTTATGTCAAGATTCTTTGCCATTAGCATTATGTCACTTCTTTATATAAGGTTTAATTTTTGAGTTAATAGTATTTTTGTCAAATGAAAAATGTTTGGATAGATCAATATTTCCTCTAGAAAAAAATATTCATAGAAGATTCTATCTTCTTTGGTTTCTTTCTTGTCATCATTTACAGTAACTTGATTATTCAAATCTTCAACTTCANTATCATCATTTACAGTAACTTGATTATTCAAATCTTCAACTTCAATATATTTTTTCTTTTCAGTAAAAAAATTAAACATGTCCTTTATGATGACAAAAGATACATGAATTAGGAAAATTATAATATGCGATTGACTGAATTTAAGTCTTTTTACTTATAATACCAATTAATTTTTACAATTAAGAAGATTAATATTAATAAAAAAAATGTTTGTGAAAACCAAATGGTATGAAAATAGATTTTGTATACTTAAATAGGACCAAGAAGACTAACAATTTCTTGTTAAGCTTTTTGCAAAATCAGTGGAAGATTAAATAACTTGACAAACCATGAAACTTTAAAATATTATTCAGATTTGACATCAAAGCTTGGAGTCTTGTTATGAATGATCAACACTATATTATTAAGACTATATACTTATATATAAATGATCCTAGGGCACGTTGCACCATTGCCTAGCTCAATAAGTTAGAAAACAATGAGGATAATATTTGGCCTGAATAACTTGAATGTCATGTTTTTACATTACATCAGTTTAACTATGGAGTGGAACTTTGATTACAAGGAAGGTAATGCAAAATTTGAATGAATATATATCATGATTTAAGATCAACTACCAATGACTCCTATATATGATCAAAGAGAATAAAATTGTGTGTTAGTTGCATCAACATTAGTGAAAGAAGATGTCTCAAAATTTTCTCACCAACTTGTACATATGCATTATCAAAATTAACTAAAATTTCTACATCAATAGAAGATGTAGAAATTTTGACATCAATCGAAGAAACTAAAGGTAAATCTACAATTACGAGGAAGGTAATGCAAAATTTGCATGTATACATATCATGATGCAAGATCAACTATCAATGACTCATATACATCATTAAGGAAAATAAAATTAGGTGTATTAGTTGTATGAATATTAGTAAAGAAAATGTTTCAAATTTCTGCATATGAATTTGTAAATATGCATTATTAGAATTAATAGAAAATTTCACATATAATTTTAGCATCACTTGAAGAAATTAAAGGTAAATCTACTTCAATTATGAGGAAGGAAACACAAAATTTGACTAAATACATTTTGAATGAATACCTATCATGATGTAATATTAGCTATCAATGACTCGTATATATCATTAAGGAGAACAAAATCAAATGTCTTAGTTACATCAACATTACTAGAAACTTTCTTAAAGTTTTGCTCACCAACTTGTAAATATGTATTACAAGAATTAACAAAAATTTCCACATTAATAGAAGTAGAAATTTTGGCATTAGTTGAACAAATTTAAAATAAATTAACTAAAAAATTGAATAGAGAAAAATTAAATACATTGCAAATAAATCACATCTAGATCTTTATAACTCAACATTGTTTACCAAAATTGAACCTATAACTTAGAGCTTTCAAATCAAGACCTCTAATACTTATCACTAGGCTAACACATCATTATTTGTATATATTA
>MNCI01033300.1:55120-76894 GCA_015680685.1 Gnetum montanum
TTTATTTTCTTCTTGGGCTACGATGAGTGCCTTAATATGTGTATACATTTGGGCTTCTACTACTGAGGCATTTCACACTACTTTCTCTTTCTCATTTTCCATCTATTTGTTCTATTGAATTAGGCAGTTCATTTGCTTTAACTTAAATTATTCCACCTGGTCAGGCACAATGAATTGAACTGGGTCTCTACATTCAACCCTCAGGGTCACAAGCTCTTCTTGTAGTTCAAGAAGTTTACCTTCTGCATGCTTCGCCTTGGTCTTTGCCATGACTAGTTTACCTTTAGTAGTAATTAATTTTGACTACATTGTAGTGACATCACTTAGGATATCAAAAAATGTTGTCATCACTTGTCTAGTCTACAATAGTTGGTTAAGCACATCTTCATGTTCTACAAGAATCATTGAGGTTCCAGCTAACATTTGAGCATCTCTAACTCTAGTTAGATCTATTGGTCACAAAATATGTACGTTGAAAGATTCTTTAATGTGATCAATGATCACCTCTAGTGCTTTCGCTACATCTTGGTGCTGCATTATCACAATTGTGGCTCCTTCTTTAGTCTCTCGTACCACTTGGAGGGATGTAGCATTCCTAGAAATTGGTTGTGATCATTGGTCCCCTCCTCATAACCGCAATGAGATTTGTCCACTCCTAGGATCTACTGAAACTATGGGCCAAATGGTACTATTGATAACTTTTTAAAGATTTGCCTCCTCCCTTGTTCCCCAGCTAATGATCTTTACAATCTATTGTAGATGACTCATTGATAGCCTATAATCCTATGCCAGCAATGGTGGAACTTGTTGTTGTTGCTACTGTTGGCCACTAGGACTTGCTTGCTGTTGTTGTTTAGTTTGTGTGGTTTCTCTAGTGCCAGTTTGTTTCTCACCATAGAAAATGGACCATAGTGGTGATGCATGGAGTTGTGTCTTTACCACTTTCATAACAAATTCCATTAATGGGCCAAAGTTCATTTCCACAATGACTATGATTAGGATTGATTTTTCTTGGATAGATTGGAGGCATTCTTGCAACAATGTGAGGCACTGTCCTTGTGCTAGTAATTCTGCTACCTCTCGTTGGGTCAACTATCCAGTGGCAATAGTTTCCTAATGAATGCTAAAGGATTAGGCTTCATGCTCTGCATGTTCTTGTTCTTGTCCTCCTATTTGGCCTCTACATTGACCTATTTGTCCCTTACTTGTGGCCTTTTGCTCCTCTCTTTATGGCCATCTGCAATCAATGAAGGATTTGAAATTATTAAGGTTTTTTCCTTTATTGTTAACAATTCCATACCTTACCCATACCCTTAGTTACATTAAGTTCTTAGTTCATAATGATTACAAAGTTAGTGAATTTTCAAAAAGTTACCCCATAAGTATTAATTTCTTTATAACCCTTCATAGTTATCTAATTAATTCTTATTCATGGCTCATAATGATGGTTATGGTTGCTTAAGAGCATTTTTTAAGTATTCTAGCATTAGTATGATTAATATTTATTAAAAATTTTCAATTTTTTCTTCATATTTACTCTTAAAGTACCTTTTGGGCATTAGGGTTTTTTTGAAAAATTGGCTCATATTTTCATCACTAGCACCCTGCTATGACTAAGATGAGCAATCTGGGGTCAAATAGATTTGAAAATCATGAAAATCGGAGTGATAACTTGCAAGTTATGGCTTGGCGAATCTAGGAGGCAGAGCTCGAATCAGAGAAGAAAAGTTCAAAATCTCCCTTAGGTGCAAATGTGAGAAATGAAAAATTTGGCTAAAGTGTTTGCCTATTTATAGTTTTTGTTGGATCTAATATTGGGGATCCAACATCAAGGATTCGATATCGAGGTGGCTCCAATATCGGAGAGGCCAAGAATTTTCATTTTTGAATGAGCTCTAAAGATGGAAAATGAATCTTGTTGATTGTCTGGAAGGTTTGAAGTGTATTCAAAGGGTTTTGAATGATGGTTGATGCATATTTCTTTAAAAATTTGGCACAGATAGTGTGTAAAGAAGGAATCTCAAGCTATGAAAGTTCATGAAGTTTTGATGAGATGGATAATGAATTCGTTGGTATAGAATGAAGTTATGTGATGTAAAGGGAAGTTTTGATGAGCATTTATTGGTGTTGGAAGGTTCAAGATGATGTGGAATTGTTGGACAAGTATAATATATAATAGTTATACAAGTGGATCTTCCCCAAAGTAGGCTCTAGCCCTCAATGCACTTGTATAACGATTCCTAACAATGTCCTTAGGCACTTAAGGAGTTGAATGTAACGCATACCTGTTAAGGAAAGTACTCATGTTAGTACCACCAAATTAGGAAAATGATTCTATCTTACACAAAACCACACGTTATGATTATTTAAATAGTGAGATGAGATGGACTTAGAAGGGATTGCAAAAATCAAGACGTGAGATATCTTACCATAGATATAATGAATTCTTGTGTTTTATTAGTGGTTAAAGTAATCATTAGCCTTTCTNAGACAACACTTATTATACTCTTACTGTCATTTTTCATTAGATCTACAAGGATATAATACAACCTAGACAACATGATAAAACTTAATAGAAGTAATCCAAGAGAGTCCACAAATCCCCTTGATATCACACCCTTTACATTCCCACTTGGTTCTTCACTTTTTAGTCTAGGCATAATGATCACAAGTTTATTCTTAGTTGTATGGTGAGAAGAATATCCTTGTGGCCATGGTAAGAACCTCTTATTAATGGAATGGATGGTGTGGGCTCATTGTTCAAATAATCAACCACTTATGACTTGATAAAATAGAGAAATCTTCACTTTATTGGACTATATCTTGTCTTATTCATAGTGTGTTTTATTAACGATCAAAATTATTTACAAAGAAAATGAAAATAAAGTATGAAAAAGATGGTAAGAATTGGGAAACGATGTAAAGAATGAAAGACGTCAAAGAATTGAAAAATCATTAAATAAGTGAAAAATGTGGAAGAATATCAAAAATTGAAGAAGTGAAAAAGTATAAAAGAATGAAAAGGTATTAAAGAATGTGTAAAATGAAAAGAAAATTAAAATTCAATGAAGTACCTAGGGTTCTAGATTGACACCCCCATGATTGAACTCATGGATAAGTATTCAGAAAATGCTCCTTAGATCTCCTGGATCATACACTCTAGGTGGTTCACTTCCCATCTTTAGTGATTTAACTTTTTGATTATTGTCCCTTGTAATCTTGATGGTAATGGAATCTTAATCATCTAAGTTCCTATTTTCTTTTCCTAGTAGTGTATGATCATAGTTTAATATTTCTATTTTTGGATCCTTAGTTGGAGTAATTTTTTTAGAATGGGAATTAATAAGTGAATCAAATTATTCCACACATATTCTAGACAATTTAATGTTCTCAGTTGTTGGCCATGGGATATATTTTGGGTTACTGGTCCCTACACTTTCTTATGCACACTTTTGTTTTTCATTATTGTTGTGGACTGGTATGATAACTGTGTTGACATTCTAGAAGGTTGGTCCACGATTGCACCCTTGTTTATTAGTAGTACTGCATAGAATCTGCTATGTATGTATGGCCATGTGCTTGTCTTCCTTAGATATTTCAATAGATAAATCTCTCATACCTCACTTAGCATCAACTATGCTAAGCCATGTCCTCCCCATGTGATGAGTCATCATTGTGTTAGTCCCAATATCGAGGCTTCAATATTAGATACACGATATCGAGTTCCAAGAAATGATGTTGGATATCTGATATCATCTCTTTCATGCTAGCCTATAAATACAACACTTGGATGCATGGTTGGGAGAGAGTTTTAGTTGTCAATTTTGATAGTCTTTCTTGGATTTCTAAATTCAAGTTTTGTTAGTCCTAGTGCATGCCCATTGTGTGATGTTTGTGATTGTATGACATTCTTATTTGAGTGTGATGTACTTGGACATGTTACATGATTGGAAATAAAGATCGTGATTGAAACACCACAAAATTTTAGGTCTTGGCATCTTGACTGCAAATTTGGTTAAGTGTCAAAATAGTGGCACTTTGCCCAAATTTTTCTAAGTGTCAGAATGATAGCACTTCTTGTAAATTTGTCTAAGTGTCAAAACTTGGAAAATTTTTCTAAGTGTTTGTGCTACACTCCCCAGCATAGCTAGCGTAGCATGCATCAAGGCCTATTTTGCAAAATTTTCTAAGTGTCAATAGTAGTTGCATAAGAGTTTTTTCTAAGTGTTTTGCTACACTCTCATTCTACTAGCTATGCTCTAGAGCATAGCCAGCACAGCACAGTTTTCAGTGGCAAGTTTTACCTAAGTGTCAAGCAGAAGCTATCAATCTAGCTTATCATGGAAGAGGCATTTGGTAGATTTTCTAACTCCTAAGGCTACCCCTCCTGCTATGCTCTAGAGAGTAGCCAGCATAGTAAGAACAAGGACTACAATTTTATCATATTCTTCTAAGTGTCCATGCTATGCCTTGTTCCCAAGGAGCATCCTATGTCCTGTGTGTAACAAGGGACAAGCGTAGTAGCTAGTGTCCTATGTCTCGCATGTAACACAGGATGAGTGTAGCGGCCAGAGTTAGAAAATTTTTGAACTTTTTCTAGTCACCTCCAAACTTAGAAAATTTTCTGAATTTTTCTTGTGATCCCACCTATTGCACTACTACGTGGCACTTGATTTGCATTTTAGGCTAACCCTAGCCCTATAAATACCCATGTGCCCCAATGTTTTAGGGGGTTGGCTTCCATTTTTTACTAGTAAGGTAGTTGGCACTTTCATTTGGTATTTGGCATTTTGGCATCTTGGCACTTAGCTCTGTGGGTGAATGAGATCTAGAGCACATCACACTAGCAGAGAGGCAGCCTTGCATCGCATGATACACCACAACCCTGTTGCAACCCTGCATCGCATGGTACATCACAACTTCGTTGTAGCTCTGTAGAACACTGTGTGCTACACCATGATGGCCAACTCGACAAGCATAGTTCATCACAGTGAGCACCAAACTTCACAACTAACACCACTGAGACTGTGACTATGCTTCCATTGTGCCTATTGTACACTGTATACCTTCTAAGACCCTTTTGAAGTTAACTACATCCTCATTTGGGAGAGTGTTCCATTTCTCTCTCCTATTTCTAGCATTTTCTTGCATTTTTCTTATGTCTTTTCACACTTTTTCACATGTCGTCATGTTGTACTACACTTGGGTGGTAGTCTCTATGGGTTAACACCCTTATTTCAATCTAAACCCTTAGCTCCACTCACCCCCATTCCATTGCTATGCTCTACACTTAGCACCACGAAACACTGCTTTGACACTTAGCACCGTTTCACGTTACTTAGATTTGCATTTTGGCTAACCACGCAACCCCCTGGTTGCACCCACCACCCTGGTTGCAATTGGCAAAGTCCCTATTTGATTGACAAGACTATTTAGGACAATCCACCTCTATTTCCAGCAAGGCCCTCATGCAGAGGTGGGGTTGAGGCTATGTGTTCGTTGATCCCTCAATGATTCTAGTCACCAACGTTTTCAGTCATTACAATTTTTTGGCACTAGAAGGAGGGCCTCACCATTTCCTTCTATATTTTTTGATTGGCGTTAACCAAAACTCTAGATGCTCTAGAGAGTGCAACGAGTTCTCAAAGCATAGCAAGCTCCAGCATAGCGAGTGTAGCACCAAAGTTAACCATTTTTAGTAGCTTTCATACTTAGCATTTTTTCTACATTTTCATACTTAGCATTTTTTTTTACATTTTTATACTAAGCATTTTTTCTACATTTTCATACTTAGCATTTTTTTTTTCATTTTTACACACAACATTTTTTTTGTATTTGCATACTTAGCCAAATTTTCTATAGTTTTACACTTAGTCAATTTTTTGCAGTTTCCATACTTAGCCATTTTTCTTCATTTTTACACTTAGCCATTTTTCTACATTTTTATACTTAGCCATTTTTCTGTTACCGGTAGACTTAGTTATTTTTATGTAGTTTTCAAACTTAGCCTTTTTTTTTTTGCAAACAACAACTCTTACAACTCAATCTATGAACATGAATCTAGATCAACCTTCCATGTTAGTGTCTAACACATTTGACACTAGGATCCACCCAAAGCGTGTTGCACTAAGCCATGAAAAATACAATTTTTTTATGCTAAAATCCTAGTAGGATTACTAGTGGATCACCTCGACCTAGAGGCAAAACAAGACTACGAACGAGTCCATTAGAATGGACAGGAGTACAACCCCTCCTTGTTCAACATAATCCCACTCACGGGGTCTTATCACTAGCTATTGTTCCAACTCATCCATGCAAACGAGAATGATGAAGGGACAACCTATGAGAAAGCCTCATAGGAGGAAGAAAATGAGTTCAAGGCATGCTCCAAATGTAAGAGCCCCCTTTAACCATCTTCCAACAACTATTCCCTAGTACAACCACTTAGTTTAGTCTACCCATCCTCTTTGAGATGGTGACTGTGTCAATTCAAATTTCCTTGCAAGCTACCATTGCATTTGCCCAACCCTATACTCATGCAAGGGCCACCTCCTAGCCCTAGATGATTTAGGCATCCCACATCTTTCTTGTTTCATCGGCGTCCATAACATCTATCCAACCCACTCATGTGTGGCCTACCTCGGTCACCACGTCCATTGCTCAGCTGATGCGTCAACTAAACTCATTCACTATGATGTTAAACTGGTAATGACCATATGCTACAACGTTAAACTGGCAACGCCCATCCACTATAATGTTAAATTGGCAAACTTCACAACCAACAATCTGACCCTACATCGTACAACCAACGTAAGCCCAACCAATACAACCAACTAGCACATCCCCAAGCTTGGATTAGGCATTCTAGTGGATCCAAGGCTTGATTGAGGAGATCAACCGACTCAAGGCTACCTCCTCCAACATTGTCTAGGTGGTGGACTTCTATGAGGATGATCCCATAAGTCCTACAGTACCACCTCTAACTCTTGGTCACATTTCAATTCAAGCGTCTGCTCTATCAAGCCTAGCCACACACTATCATGCGTGTGTTCCCCATGTCACTCATTGGCAAGGCCTTAGACTTATATTGTGCACTACCTAAGGCCTCAATCTCTTCTTTGGAGGATCTCATAAGCTAGTTTGTGACATGCTTCAAGTACAACATAAAGCTTGAAGCAACCCTTAACCAGATCATGAAAGTCAAGCAGGGGCCCCTAGAGCCTATGCCAAAATTCCTCCAATGTTGGAATGTTGCATTGAGTGAAATGCATGAACCCCTAGCAAAGACATGCCTACTAGCCATCTTCAAGGGTGTAGTCAATGACTTCATCAAGTCCAAACTGTATTACTTGGCCCCAAAGTCTCTTAGCCAAGCCTTTGCCCAAACAAAGGGCATAGAGGAGGTAGCCCAAGCTAGTAATGGCCTAGCCTACATGGCCTATAGAAACCAACATGCACATAAGCAAAACGAACAGTAGAAATAGTAGCTGTAAGCACAAAAGTAACCAACTGGGTCCCAATGGCTAAGTAGCTTAAGGCCCTAGCTCACAAAGCTACCAACTCTAGCACAAACTTACCTACATTGGTAGGGGCCACCCAAGGCCCATCTTTAAGAGCAAGGATTGCTGAAAGTATACACCACTACTAATGGAACGCTCTAAATTGCTAGAGCAACTCTTGAAAGTTGGGAAAATCCAACATAAACAAGTATCAAAAATTGCCTGCCAACGACACGATAGGTACTGAAAACTACTAAGGAACCCCACCTTAGTAGTACCGAATGAGCCCTTAGTCCCACAACATTTCAAGCTAGACTAATACTATCATTACCACTAGATGTCTGGTCATAGTATGGACAACTATTGTGCTTTGCAGGACAACCTACAAATAATGATAGAATAGGGCCAACTAGTGCTCGACGCAATGAGCCAATCCAATGTAGATGACATCCCCTACATCATAAACTCCATCAGCGTAGGTGGAAAGTCTAAACTTGTGTAACAACATTTTGTGAACTGCATGCCTCCTAGCAAGGCAAGGAACCCCTCAGCCTCCATAAGCAAGAGGCCTTCCTTCGTTATCAAAGTGCCACCTGGGCACCCACAACACCCTTTGTGGTCAAGGTCCCATAGCAACCATCTACTAAGATGTTAAACTAGCATGATGTAGTAACAACAACCACTAAGAAACCTTTCATCATCAAGGTGCCACAACAAGTTAGCCTTACAACAACTCCTAAATCACCATTTTTCATAAGGATGCCACAACGTGATGGCCCATCACCTACCTAAATCCTAATAGTGGGCAACGTCTCAATCACTCCTCCTTCAAGGGTCAATCCCACTAACAACTTGGGTAATCCTACCAAATGGCAACGTAAGAGGACAAACAAGCATCTTGCAACCCCCATGGCCAAAGCAAAGGCCATAACTAGCAAGCAACAACCGAGCACTAGGGCCCTTGCCCCCAAGCAAGCCAAGAAATCCAAGTTCAAGTCCCCTCCATGAGAGATCTATCTCTTAAGCTACATGGAGGAAGCGAAGGCCAACACAACAATTGATGAAAAAGACTTTATAGTTGGACTAACCCAAGTGAAACAAATGCTCAAGCAAAAGAACACAACATTAAGCTTGTATGACCTGGTCATGACCTCATCTGCTCATCGCCAAGCATTGGTATGGATGTTGGCCTTCATTCCTATTATAGAGGACATCCCTACAGATGAGAACACCATCCATGCAATGATGTTTCCCCCTACACGATAGGAATCATGTTAAACATCCCTAGCATTTTGTGATAATGCAGTCAAGGTCAACCACAAATGAGGAGAGGTTACTATAGCTCCACTATCCATTAGCATGCATGTTGGACAATGCACCATTCGTAGAGTGCATGTTGATTATGGTGCAACAACAAACGTAGTCCTATACTCTATCATCGATAAGCTAGGCCTGGAAGATGAAATTAGGCCAACCAAAACTACATGTCTGAAATCCTTCAACGAATCATGTGTCACCATTAGGGGTATAATCAACTTAGTCACCATGGCAGGAGAGTAATTCCCCACTAGTGAAGATTTCACTGTTATAGAGGAGATGCTGGGCTTCAACCTAATCCTAGGTAAACCTTGGCTAATCCAACTATGGGTCGTATCCTCTTCCATCCATCAAGAAATCCACCTTTTGTATGAAAGTGGTCAAGTTATCATCTATGGTGATAACGTCCCCCCTCCAGCTACCCACAACATAAACATGGAACAAATGTCAGAGGTGGAGTTTCTTAGTGGTACACCTGTGGCAACCAACACAACACCTAAGGCTAACACACCCAAACGAGTGGTTGAAGCCAACAGCCTCCTAGAGGATCCTAAGCCTTGTGTGCCCCCTAATCCACACCTGGTTGGGAAGCAACTATGTCACCAAGACTTTTCCTTGGCCTCAAAACATGCTAAGCGCCTGCTTACTCCTTACCTTCATAGGCCATGAATTTTTGATTTTTTCTTGTGTTGCATTTATTCATGCATTTACATTTCACCTGCTTGCCTAGTTTACATACTACTTCACTTTTTTTATGCATTTCTACTTTGTTTACACATTCATCCACTTAGCTTACACATTGCATTTTAAAAACATCAAAAAACATATAAAAAAACATGAAACTACAAGACACATGGTTCAAAAAGGCCTTAAACTAGCCCATGTCCCGGAACAGCCTAAATTTATTACTTTTTGCATTGCTTTCTTTTCATTTGTACATTTTAACTCGATTTACGATAGGTACTGCTTGATGTTGTTATTTTTCCTAGTCAATTTTTGCAGGATCTTGCAAGCACATAGCATGACTACACATGTAGCATCGCACCTATGATAAGAAAGGTAAGCACTCGTCTACCATGATGTAAAAAATTGGCATAGATAGTCTACTATAACTATAAATTGGCATAGCACGTCCTTGGGCTACAATATTAAACTAGCATCCACAGCTTGTTCTTGGGTCATGACGTTAAACTGGCATAATAGCTTGTTCGCTATGACATTAAATTAACACATACTAGTTTTCTAGGACTATAAACTAGCACTCCACGGTCTACTAGGTTCACACACTCACAACATCATCGCCTCCCACCATTCTATTGATCTTTTGGAGCACCTACCATTAGTGCAGCCTTTGGAGAACTTACAGCATCATCACCTGGCACTTTCACTGGCTTCCTGAGCACTTGCAACTAGCACAACATTTGACACATTTGTAACATCTTCATATCCAACACTTGCAACATCTTCATATGCAACACTTGCAACATCTTCAGATCTAGCATTTGCATTTGCATTTCATGTTGTGTGGTTTTCTTGTCTTCTCAGAGTTGTGTTTGTAGGATGAAGCCCTAGAGGTGGTTGTGCAAAGACACATCTTATCGCAGCGAAAAATCTTCACATCACTTTGATGTGCATGATTGGACTAGTTAAGCCACTCAAGAGTGTACATCCTCCTCATCCCATTATAGTCTATGCACATCCACTCCTTCATCCCAATAGCCTCTATTTCCCTGCATACTCATGATTGCACATTCCTATGATGCATATGCACTATAATGCATATGGCATTCTCCTCACATCAATCGTAGAATCCATGGCAGACATAACATAACTCGTCCCATGGGAAGCCTCTATTGGTTGGTCAAGGCCCAAGCAGATGTAACGTAACTCATCTCAGGGAGGAAACACCTATTCTACAGACACAATGTGGTTGCATAGACATGATGCGGTTGCACAGATGTGATGTGGTTGCATCAAAATAAATTCCATCTACTCGATGGCCCACACCTTGTAGCTAGCAATTAGTAGTAAGTTGAACCTAATGAGGGTTCACCTCACTGCAAAGCAAAGAAAAAAAAGTAAAAAAAAAAAAGAAAAGAAAAAAGAAAGATAATAAAATATAAAAAATAAAAAGAGAATGGGGAAAAGCACATACCTAAGAAAATTGATAATGCTACAACTTCACAAGCAGCCTAGCCTTGGATTAACTTTAACTTTCTCATAAGCACTCCAACAAGAGGTCAACATTTCAAGGGTAAGCCACTTCATGCCATGGTCACCATTAGCCATGCTAAATTTGCATCTTTCATCTAGATACACTATTTGCATTTTATTTCCTTTGCTTGCATTTCATCTGCTTAGCACATTGCCTACACACTTTGCCCCAACATACCCTTATCCATAGCACTCTTGAGCATGGTGAAACGACACCCGATCTAGTATTGATGAGCAATGTTGGTGTCATGTCTACTATGGTGTTTTGTAATTCTTTGTCGATGTCTCTTGGGTCACTTCTCCATACGTCAACAAACAGGGGCCATTGAAAAACCACAAAATTTTGGATGTTGGCATCTTGACTGCAAATTTGGCTAAGTGTCAAAACGATGGCACTTTGCCCAAATTTTTGTAAGTGTTGAGTGTAGTTAGGTCCAACTACCAGATTTGCAAAATTTTTCTAAATGTCAAAATGATGGCACTTCCTGCAAATTTATCTAAATGTCAAAACTTGGCAAAATTTTTAAGTGTTGGTGCTATGCTCCCTAGCATAGCATGCATTAAGGCCTATTTTACAAAATTTTCTAAGTGACAACAACAATTGCATGCAATTTTTTTCTAAGTGTTCTGCTGCACTTTCACTCTGCCTGCTATGCTTTAGAACATAGCTAGCATAACACACTTTTCAGTGGCAAGTTTATCCTAAGTGTCAAGCCAGAAGCTATCAAGTTAGCTTAGCATGAAAGAGGCATTTGGTAGATTTTCTAACTTCTAAGAATACCCCTCCTACTACACTCTAGAGCATAGCCAACATAACAAGAACAAGGACTGCAATTTTTACCAGATTCTTCTAAGTGTCCATGCTATGCCTTGTTTTCAGGGACCATCCCATGTCCCACATGTAACATGGGATGAGCGTAACAGCCAATGTCCTGTGTCCCACATGTAACATGGAACGAGCATAGCAGCCAGAGTTAGAAAATTTTCAAAATTTTTTTGGTTACCTCCGAACCTAGAAATTTTTTTTCAATTTTTTCTTGTGGTCCCACCTATTGCATTGCCACGTGGCACCTGATCCACATTTTGGGCTAACTCTAGCCCTATAAATACCCCTACACCCCAATGTTTTAGGGGGTTGACTTCCATTTTTACTAGTGGGGTAGTTGGCACTTTCGTTTGGCATTTGGCATTTTGGCATCTTAGCACTTAGCTCCATGGGAAAACGAGAGCCAAAGCACACCACATTGGCAAAGAGGAAACCCTACACCACACGATACACCACAACCCGATTGCAACCCTATAGTGCATAGTACACCATAGCTCTATTGCAACTTTGTAGAACACTACGTGCTACACCATGGTGGTGAACCCGACAAGCACAGTTCATCATAGTGAGCACTAGACTTCATGACCTGACACCATTGAAACTATGACTGTTCTTCCACTATGCTTATTATTCACTATATACCTTCTAAGACCCTTTTGGAGTTAACTACATCCTCATTTAGGGTGGTGTTCCATTTCTCTCTCATGTTTCTAGCATTTTCTTACATTGTTCTTGCGTCTTTTTGTAGTTTTTCACGTGTCATCATGTTGTACTATGTGTGGGTGGAAGTATTCATGGGTTGACACCTTTATTTTAGTCAAAACCCTTAGCTCCACTTACCTCCTTTTCATTACTACACTCTACACTTACCACCATGAAACATGACTTTGACACTTAGCACCATTTCACGTCACTTAGAATTGCATTTTGGCTAACCACACCATCCCCTGGTTGCACCCACCACCCCGATTGCAACCAAAAAAGTTCCTATTCAATCAACAAGATCATTTAGGGTTCTCCGCCTTTGTTTCCAACAAGGCCCTCATGCAGAGGTAGGGTTAAGGCTTTGCGTCCGTTGACCCCTCAGCGGTTCTAGCCATCGATGTTTTTAGTTGTTACAGTGATTACTTCTATCATTACAACATCCACTTAGATGGTTATTACTTTCAATTGTTAATTGTTTAATTATTTACTATTCCCTTAGTTAATATTTTCATATATTGCTGTATACAATTCCTATCATTAAGTGAAATGAGTATGCCTAATTACAAGCACTTAAGTGTAATTACTTGGTAACCCAACAACGTATTGTTTGGCAAACCTAGTGATGTACACTTGGCAATTTTAGTGGTGGCTATACAAAGTGCAAGGCATGTGCAAACAATTAGAAATGGATATTCATCACACATAGGCTAGTCTAAGTTTTAATTTCTCTTGTTCATTAGCTTAATTAATTATCTCTTTATTGTCATAACTAGCATTATAGGAGTAGGCAACACCACATGCCTAACTTTGGACTAAATCATACAAAGTGACAAAGTTAACACTAGTCCAAGTGGGAAGATAGTGAACTATGATCAAAGCATAATGATTTAAATACATAACTAGTCATATCCATGGAATTTGATTAGATCATGTGTGAATGCTTTTGATTTGTATGGTTGGACATAGGGGTACCTCACCACTCCTCATTGGCACCATTGCCAGGGATAGTGCTAGTTATCTAGATTAGCTATATTATACACAATCACTCTAAATGCATTAAAAATATATCTTTTAGAATACATTAAAGCACACACACCATAAATCAACAATAATGTCTCTCTCACAAGGAAGTAATAATGCATTACATAGCGAAAGCATTCATTAGAGAAATAATGAGATATACAATGAAGAATATTGGAGTAACCGACCTTATGCAAGGGTTTCATATGTTCATGACCACCCTGATGACACTCAAGGACTACATTCACCTAAGACAGATAATCCTAGAAGGAGATGAAGTAAGTCCTAGATAAGGGAAGGCCTCAAGGCCTAAGACCTCCTCAAAACCTAGACAAGATAAATCAAGGGACCATTAAAAACACTATAGAAGCCACGTTGATCCTTCTAATTCCTCATCTTCCTCTACCTTTCAATGTCTAGTTCTGATGATGATGAACATAGGTATAAAGATAAAGCTCCACTAAAGGGTTGGAATAAAAATAAAATTTGAACCTGCAGAACACTCAAGGTCATCAGTGTGAACATAAGAAAAATCATCATAATCAACTAAGTAGAAACTCTTATTACAACATGACCAATGATAATGAACCCTCGTTGACCACTAACTGCATGATGAAGATAATAGAGGTAATTAAGATCTCTTGTAGGCATAATAAGGAGAGTTGCCTTCATAGGCTTGATATGAATAATATCCCTAAATTTGCAAGAGGCTATGATTTGGATTCACAACATCATTTACAAGCCTTCCATGATGCCTATGTCTATTACAACATTGAAAATGGATGGAAAAAGCTTAAGCTCTTTCCTAGGACACTAATCAATAGAGCCAAAGTGTGGTATTGATTATTGAAACCAAATTCAATTTGATAGTGGTCCACAATGTTGGGACTCTTTAATGAAAAATACCAAACCTATGCAAGGGTTTCCAATCTGAGGAGATAGATCCAAGGATGGAGACAAGAACAACATGAACCCTTGGACATGGCCTTAGATAGATATTATTCCCTATTGAATAGATGCCTAGGCCATGGTTTCTTTGAGGAAAGGTAACTTTTTGAAATCATAGATGGGCTATGTAATGAAACAAGAGAGACCCTTGGGATGTATTCCCTAAGTCAATTATATGAGCTACAAACCCATCAGATCCACAAGCTAATCGAGCATGTGGCAAAAGAAGAAGGGGAAATATGCAAATGGAAGAATGTTGAGAAATATCAGTGGGACCCAACTCTTCAACAAAAGGAGGTCCATATTTATGGTAAGGAGAAAAAAACCACTCTCGATAAGGTGATTTCACAACAAACCTTGCCAATACAAAAGTCTATTGATGAACTTGAAGCAAAGTTTAATAGGATCTCCAAATGGATATATGAAAATGTTACAACTCTCATTGAGACAGTTGAGGAGAGGAACATGTGAAACAAGCTAGGTAATCACAATAAATAGAGGATATAGAACTAAGAAACAATTAGAAACACTTTTCAGCAAACAGGAAAAATAGCTGAAGAAAGTGAGGCTATAGACACAACCACAGATAAAGATGATGAATGTGACCTATGCATATATGACCACCCAAAGGACCATTGTCCAGTCGCATCACATCTATATGAGTATTGGGATTTTTCATTAAACCGAAAATTTGTACAAAAGCACAAGCCCAAGAGATTTTCTTTTTCACATAGTAATTATTAATAGCTCCATAACCAATTGTACCATCCTAGGGGGACTTATTACCAACCTCAACATGGTCCTCAACTACAGTGGCAACAACCACAATCGTGGGGGAGGCCACCACCAAATTAGCCCTATCCTTCCTATCTGCCAAAACTACATGAATATTATGTTTAACACCTTATTTCTCCAACTAGTTCTACATCCTTTACTTCAACTTGCCACTATCACTCTCTCGAGTACCATCAACCCATGACATCCCCCAAGGGATCACCACCTCGCACCTCTTACCATCCATCCTATCCTTGATATTCTCATACTCCACCTCATTATACACCACTACTAGCAAAACAGGAAGATTTGGCACCACAATATCAACAAACAAATGTCACTTGTGTTGCAGATGTTCATAGACATGCTAATACCAGTAGGTCTCAGCCACAACATCAGAAACATCCCTTCTTTAGGAAAGGCTAAAAGCCAAAGGAAAACATGCATAGACCAATCACATCATCTAAACTAGCACAATGCCAATCTAGTGTAATGCCTTCCTTTTCATAATCATTGTCCTTTGATCTTATGCAAGGGCCATCACCCATTGTTACTCTAACATCCAATCGATGCCATGAAGCTAATAGTGTGGGGAGACTAATAAATCCATGCATATCATATCAAGATCAAGGGTGCAATCATGGGCCAGACATCCATAACGTTAACACACCTCATACCTTGATCCACCATACATTTACCAATTAAGTGTGTGATCAACAGTTTGTCTACCAAGCCATTGCAACACCAATAGATACCCAGTCGCTTAGGCATGCACGATTACCAATGTTTTATACATGCATGGATCCTATCTATCTACTTATTAATCCCTATCATGACCAATGTTTAGTCATGGGGGTCACCCCCAATTCTAATCTTCAATATTCTTAAGTGTTTTTCATCTTTTTGTTTTACAATTTTTTTTATTTTCTTATTTCTTGATACAATTTTTTCTATTTCTTTCAATGCTTTCAATGTTGACGACTCCATATTCTCACACGTTTGATGCCTCTATCTGATTTCCTACTTATCCTAGAATGATGGACCTAACCTCAAACCTTCCAACCAACCTTAGAGCTTCATTTCCCATGTCTAGTTATCCCATTTAATGCAGTTTCATGGACCTTGATATCAACTACTCGATATTGGGTTAGCCTTGACGTCGGATGCCCAATATCAAGTTTTACAAAACCTATATATATTATCCTTGTGGTGCCCAAACTTCATTCTCATCATTTGCAGCTAGGGGAGTTTTTCAAATTTTCTTTCGCAACTCAGATCTCTGCACAACCAACTTCTACTTGTGATATTTGGCTCTTTACTACTTTGATTTCCATGTCATCTAAACTTGTCTAAAGCCAAATTGTTCAAGTGACTTTTTAGGGGGTACTTGTGTGAGAAACTTGCACCAATTTTTTGAAATTCACTATCACCCAAAAAATATTATAAGGGTAAGCATGTTACAAACCATAAGTGTTAAAATGAAAAATCAATACATTAATGCTAGAAACCTTAATTTTTCCACCCAAGTGATCATAACCATCACAATAAGTCACATATAAGGAAATAGGAACCAATTGCAAAGGATAAACATTCTTTATAGAGGGATTTTTCTAAAAGTTTTTCTAACTCTACAATCATATGAACTTAATGAGACTAAGGTATGGATAAGGTATAAACTTGTTAATGCTAAATAACAACACCTTAGTAACATATAATCTTTGATTAATTGTAGATGGCCTCAAAAAGAGGAGCACAAGGAGAACCTTCGCAGCGAGCAGCCAAGCACCCACGAGGTGGTCAAGGCCAACAAGGCGAACGTGCAAAGCATGAGAAGTAGGAAGCCTAATCATTTAGCATTTATCAAGAGGCTACTATCATAGGATAGTTGGTTCAAGGAGAGGTTATAGAATCGTAGGCCTCTATGTAAGGACAATGCCTTACATTGTCCCCTAAATGGCTTGAGGCCATTCTAGAAAAATCCATGTTGACCACAATCATCGTGGAGATAGAATTTGGCCTATTCATGGAGTTTGTTCCAAAGGTGATTCAGATGCAACTTCAAGCATCACATTTGTGGCCTATTCTTTTAGATAGTGATGAGTGGTATCTTGGAGAAACATACCAATTCTAGCATAACAAGAAGGAAGGCACCACTGTCAACATTTGTGGAGTCAATGTCTCATTCTTGATTAAAGTAATCACTGAAGCTTTGAATCTACCAAATGAAGGGGCTAAGCGGGCCCATCTATTTACAAGATCTAACCCTAATACTAGAAAGCTATGGCTGAGGCAACCATATGGCAAGGATGAGAACGCATATCATGAATTGACTCTGGAAGAGAGGACCTATTTCAAAATAGCAACATATCATCTCTTTCCCACTAAAGGACTCAACTAAATCTCCACCTATGTAGCCATGGGAAGTGCCATCCTAATGGTCAAGTATGCAACCAATCTTCCTTAGCTATATTGTACAGAGATCCAAAGGTGGTTTGAGGAGAAAAAGGTAGGGAAGGCAATACTTTCATTCCCTTGTATAATTACAAAGTTATGTAAATGCACTGGAATTTTGGGATACACAAATGATAGTGCTAGGAAAGCTCAAAATGCTCCCGTCACTGAGCTCCTTAAACTTGTAGCACCAAGGAAAGACCTTGATGAAGAGCAAGAACTAGAAAAGGAAGCCAAACTAGAAAAAGAAGTAGAATGAGAACCTAAACAACACCTTGAAACACAAGCTCCATCACTGTCATCACAAGACTATAGGCACTCAATGAGGCATTTGTAGAAAATTGCTAAAACACTTAATTGGGACAGTAGAGAGGAATTAAGCCTCTTCAAAGTTTTAGATGAGGTGTAGCCCATAATTTTAGTCAATCCAACAAAAGGGTAGATCTCACTACCATTAGGTGGAGAATCCCAGTAATACAGATAAATCTTTGGAAATGCTGCATCTTTCCATGTAATTCTTGAAATGGGAGAAGGTGTCATAGTAGTGAGAATGCAACATTAGGATGTGGCAGGCATAGCTAAAGTGATTACAGATCACATTAAAGAATCATTCAATGTGCTTGTTATGCCTCCAACTAATTTGATGGGGATCAAAGATGCACAAATGTTGGCTAGGACTTCAATGACTCATGTGGCACATGAGGATGTGTTAGATTGATTGCTACAAATAGGGCAAGTGATAACCACCTTATTCAACATCCCCAATGATGTCACTATAGCACAGTCAGACCTCGTAGCCACTAAAGGAAAGTTGGCATGGTTGATACTAGGGCAGAAAAGGTAGAAATATAAGTACAATAGTTGCAATAGAAGCTATCTACCCTAAGAGTTGAATGATAGGATCTTGTTTAATTTATTGTGCCTAACTAGGTGGAGTAATTTATATTAGAGCAACTAATCAAGCTAATTGAGGAAAACAAAATTGTAGAGCAAGAAAAAGAGAAGGCAGTTTGGAATGCCTCCATTGCAAAAGCTCATAAAAAGGCACTGACCACCACTTAGGAAGAGAATAAACAACTTATAATAGAGAACTCTAGATTGATCACTGTTGAACAAAAAAAGAATATTCTGGAAGAAAGCATCCATTGGTTGAGGGAACAATTGATGAGGGTCAACTAGGATATCAATAGATTAGCCAAGAAAAATAGAACCCTCTTAATGGAGGAGGTCCATGCCATTTGACAAAAGTTAGCAATTAAAATAAGTTCATGGCATAATAATGAGGTCAAGAAGCATGATAAGTTGAAAGAGTACTTCCATGACTAGGTAGGCATGTACAAGCAAATAAATGAGAAGGAAATACAAATGGCTAAAGCCCACATTGGCTTCATGATAGCACAAAATCTCAAGTGGCAACCAATTCTGGATAGCTATGCACTAGTACATCAGGCAAAAGTAAAGAATAAAGACCTATAGATTGAGGATTTGAAGGAATACATGGCATTGACTAACCTTTAATATGTCAACCTTGCCATTTTAATAGTAGGTTAGCCTAGAAGCAAGCTAGAAAAATAGGTAGCGACCACCTATGCTTGATAGAAGAAAGAATTTATGGATAGAAAAGTTACTTTTTGCAGAAACTTCACATAGCAAACTTAGAACTTAAGGTGGTCAAATTCCACTACCATGGATAGAAGGATGTTGCTTCAAACTTGGCTAGGAGACTCATAGATTATCATGAACTTAAAGAAAATCTAGTGCATTCAAAGAAGAGTGATGGCAATTTGTGGCTTGGTACATGAAGGCCAACAAAATGTTTTCATAGTTACCATGTATTTGGGATGTACTGGTGCCAACACACATTGGTTCAATAGCCTAGATGTTATACAACCCAAGGACAAAAGAAGAAAAGTTGCAAGTGCTCCTCAAATATTATATATGTTAGAAGCCTAGTGACAAAGGGACGTGATTGATGGAGGAGCCACCACATCCGGGAACTACATGAGCTTCCCTAGTTTTTTGTCTTGTAATTTTGTGTCTTGATTTTGTAAAAACACCACTGTGGCATATATAAGTCCATTTTATTATTTATCTAAGTCAATCAATAATTCCATACCTTCCCAACATTTTTTGTAATGAACTTGTTCCTTATTTTGTTTAGCTTAAGGATGAGTTTTTATTAAGTTATGGGGGTATGATGAGTCATCATTGTGTCAATCCCAATATTGGATATGTGATATTGGATCCCAAGAAATGATGTTAGATATCCGATATCCTCTCTTCCATGCTAGCCTATAAATACAAAACTTGGTTGCACAGCTGGGGGAGAGTTTTAGTTGTCAGTTTTTGATATTATTTCTTAAACTTTTAAATTCAAGTTCTGTTGGTCATAGTACATGCCCACAATGTGATGTTTGTGATTGTATAACATACTTATTTGAGTGTGATGTACTTGAACATGTTACATGACTAGAAATAAAGATCATGATTACTTCTATCATTGCAACATACACTTATATGATTATTGTTTTCAATTGTTAATTGTTTAATTATTCATTGTTCCCTTAGTTAATATTTTCATTTATTTCTCTTTACAATTCTTGTCATTAAGCGAAATGAGTACACCTAAATCACAAGTGCTTAAGTGTAGTTACCTGGTAACCTAGTAGTGTATTGTTTGGCAAACCGAGTAACATACACTTGGCAATTCTAGTAGTGGTTATACAAAGTCCAAGGCATGTGCAGAAGATTAGAAATAGATATTCATCGCACATAGGCTAGTCTAGGTTTTACTTTCTATTATTCATGAGCTTAATTAATTATCTCTTTATTCTCATTAAGAGCACCATTGGATTAGGCAACACCACATGCCTCACTTTGGACTAAACCATATGTGACAAAGCTACCGCTAGTGCAAGTGGAAAGATGGTGAACTACAATCAAAGCATAATAATGTAGATACACAACTAGTCCCATCTATGGAATTTGACTGGATCGTGTGTGAACACTTGTGATTTGTATGGTTGGGCATAGGGGTACCTCGCCACTCATCACCATGATAATTGAAAATTTCTTATCATCATTTTTCAATTAATCAACAAAAAGTCTACTGGATAAGATCACCCATTAACAGTGGTCACTACATTGTCAACCTATCCCAAAGGAATGATGACAAATTGAACTACAAGCTCTAACTAGATGTTGCACTCTTTCAAGGGTGGTAGGTTCCATGCTTGATATGTTTCATAAGAGATCAAATTTACCCTAAAACCTATGTATAATAGAGCTTTGCATGGAAAATTTTCAGCTACTCATAGATAAATCAAAAGAACTCTTGGATTAATTCTTTTCTTAGAAAGTGGCCTTGCCTTTATCTAATACATGACTATTTCAGTAACCATGATAGTTTGCATGTTTATGTTTGACGATGATGGAAGCTTGTTTTTGATAAGAGGATTTGTTGTGGGAGAAGTTGGTCTCGATGAAATCTTAAATCGACTAGGATTTTTTGGGGCTTGTCCTAAAGAAAGGACATTTCTTTGATTGGCCCTTAGTATTGATGGTAACAACCCCTATCTATATATTTATTTCCCAAGCACCTCTCCTCTACTATGGTTGTGATGGCAATTCATCTTACATAATGGGTGGTGGAATTGGTGGTAAAGGAGTTGGATGTTAATTTGAGGAATTAGTTGTTTGCAGATGCATGTATGAGTTTGAGTTGATCCTTGGTGGCATCAGTCTATGGTACTCTGGTGGATAATACTATGGAATTTGAATAGTAGCATTTCCAAGAGAGATTAGATGTTATACATAGTATCCATAAGGATCAGTTTGTTGATATGAATACTATTGACATGGTAGTGGCATGGTGTTAAACCCCAAAGTAGTTATTATTTTAAATAAGTGTTCTTGTTAAATTTATGCTTTTTAATTAATTCTATTTTGTATTTCATATAGTTAATTGTTTATTAGCATGTATTTTATTTTATCTTCTTTGTTTATATTAGTGGTAAGTAT
>MNCI01033300.1:96237-109722 GCA_015680685.1 Gnetum montanum
CCAAAGTTAATTGTAGCTCCGTGACCATGCCACTTCCTCGCTGGGTCAATGCATCTCTCGCATGATTGGCATGTTGTAGGACGAGAAAAAGTGATGGCAAGGGTTTGATTATTGTAGGCAAACGAGGGTTTGATGTTGTAGGTAGTGAGGGTTTCCAGTAGCGACAATAGCACTGGTGGCAACGCTAGTGGCAGCGCTAGTGGCATTGGTGGTAGCGGCAAGAAGTAGTGATTGTTGCACCAGTAATGAATATTGAGGGTTTCTAGCAGAAGCAATAGCAACATGAGTGAGGGTTTATGGTAGGGTAATAGCAGTGCACACACACATGGCATGACCAAGATTGATCAAGGTAAGAATGTAGCATAATTAGGGTAGTAACGATGACACATGCAATAATGACAGCATGTGCAATAGCAGTGGCACACACAACAACAATGGTTATTGCAGCAATGGCAATGGTGCATGTAGTAGCGATGGCAACGATAACAACATGCAACGGTAAGCATGTAGCAAGGATTTTACTGTTCTATTAGGGCAATGGTGACAATGATAGTGTAGCATATAAGAGCAGCAATAGAGCATAGTGCATCAAGGATTTTTTACAGACATATCAGCAATGTGTCAGTGAGGATCGACAAGACATAGCAAAGGCAGCACTAATAATGGCAGTGGTAAGACGTAGAAAGGATAGTTGGCAACAATGGGTTGTTCCCTACTATTACACTTCACATTGATCCAAGATGCCTCTTCCACCATTTTCGTTGGAGTTCACAACATCTGGGATGCTAAACTTGGCATTTCTGCTAATTTAGATAGATTAATGTCTATCCATCTATTTTTAAAATTTTTATTTTTAAACTTACTGAAGTATAAATAAGATTTTAATTTGTATTTGAGGGGCCATCTTTTGTACAACTCAATGGTGAATCCAACAGGCACCCAAGGTATGCACCTAGGATTGATACCCAAGCAAACCCACATCAAATTGAAGTATAATTTTCCCTTGAAGAATTATTATGTAAGGATTTGTTGAGCTTTGTGGCAATTATAGACCATTAGAGTCCATTGACAGGCTATTGAGGTTGCTACATTGTCTACCCAAGCAAACCCACATCAAATTGAAGTATAATTTTCCCTTGAAGAATTATTATGTAAGGATTTGTTGAGCTTTGTGGCAATTATAGACCATTAGAGTCCATTGACGGGATATTGAGGTTGCTACATTGTCTAGACAACAAGGAAAAATCACAATTTAGGTGAAGTTTCCATTGTAATTCTCATCATCATCTATGTTTGTAACTTTGACCCCAATTTGATTTAATTATAAATCTTTATTCTTGAANAAGTTAGGATAAAGATTCATAATTTTACTTATGAGTGACAGGCATAAGTGTGGAATTTGTTTAGATTCAATTATAATTATTTATTATCTTGATGATCTTTTGACTTTAAATTGTTCCTCCGTGGATAATACTCGTGGATTAGTCACAGAAGAGGTGATAATTTATGAAAAAAAGATAATTTTGAAGGTATCTAGCACCAAATTTTTCCTGGCTTGTCACATTTCCCATGATTGGGGTTGTTGCCACTACTGATAATACTACTCTTGTGGCTATGGCACAACTCCACTAGGATAGTATGTTGGTTGGAAGTTCTGCCTGTAGTTACCCTAAGGATAAGATAACCTTCTAGGCATTTGTTTCTTTACAAATCTAGGATTGAGTATGTATGTCCCCATTACCTACAAATGTGTCATTACTAGACAATATCCTTTGGGATGTTTGTACTGATACACGACACATCCTTCCTCATCAGTGAATCTAGTGTCTAAACATGTAGCCATTGTAGCCACTTTTCCTTTTTGTCCAACATCTTTCTTCTTTTTCTTATCTTTACCTTCTCCAAAGGCTTGGTCTACTCTTTATTCCACAATCTTTAAAGGTATTGTACACCTCACATCAACTAAGTCCCACATCTTTGCTACCTATGCTACTATATCAACACCAGATTTTTGGATTGGTAGTGTTTCCTTTCAAATGCCTTGATCCAAGGTTTCCTTCTCTTAGGTATCACACGTTCATGCATCTCTCTTTCTCATTGATGGATCATGATTATACTCCTCAACTAATTCTCTCTTTTTCAACTCACCTTCTTCCTTCACCACTTGATCAAATAACCTTTGGATGTGATGGGAAGTCATCTCAAATAATCTACCTTGGGCATAAATCCCAAGTGTTTCCCTAGTTTTGTTTCGCAACCCATCTACAATGTGCCTTAGTTGTTCCTTCTATGAGAATCCATGGTTTATGCAATAGTGAGTAGTATCTACTCATTGCCACATCAAGGGTTTCATGAGTTCCTTGTTTCCATCCTTGGATTTGTTTTCTTAGGTTAAACACTCATGAGTAGGTTTGATACTTCTCATTGAAGATCTTTAGCATGGTACTCCATCTTTTGATTGATTCAAGTTTAAGTGATTGGTACCAGCTCTCTGCCTCTTTCACAAGTATTCTTGGGAATAACTTTAAATTTTGCCAGTCACTTTTGATATTCTGTAGGATGTAGACATCATAAAAAGCTTGAAGGTGGTGTTGTGGATCAACATTATGGCTACCTTCAAATCTTGGCATGTTGTTCATATTGAGCTATTTGATATAGCTATCCATCATATGCCTATTTGGAATGTGTACAACTTCTTGTATTTTAATCATACTATGAGTTGGCATTAGGGGTTTATCATCTTGATTAGGTTTTTGCACTTAGTTGTAGTGGTTCCTCATTCTATGCTCATCCCTTTCATGATCTCTTTAATCCCTACATCTGTGCTACTCATATTCTTCATCTTCTGAATTAGAATGTCTTAAGTAACAATCATGATGGTCATGGTAGTCATGAATTCTCCTCTCTTCCTTATCATGGTCTTTGTATCTTTTCCTCCTTCTATCAGAGTCTTATGATGATCGTGAGGATGTAGATGAGGTAGTAGGAAAATGGTGCCTACTTGTCCTCCTATGATGACTCTGATGTTCTTCTCTATGAGATCCAATAGGAACTCTTAGCCCTGAGTCTTTCTTGTACCTTGAGTCTTTTGCCTCCTACATGAGAGTCTCTGTTAAGTCAAAGTGTGATTTATTTCTAACAGGTTCCTCTAGTGGAGTTGTTCAGCAATAAAGCTATCTCTATTAAGCTCCTCCAAGACAATAGTAGAGTTAACTATCTTTTCTTTCTCTTGCTGATGTCTGGTCTCCATCACATAGTATTTTTTTAACTACTCATTAGTGGATTCATTGGGTCTAGTCATGTGTTTGGTCACATGATACCCTCCAAGTGGCTCACTCAGTTTCATTCCCTTGAGAGCATTTTGGAGCATGATGGGTGCTGAACATTTTGGTGGTAGACCAATGTTCCCTTGAAGATCTCTCCATCTTAATTAGCCATCCTAATGAAAGATGAAGGGGAAATCAGGATAGTAAGAATCATGATGAGAATATGAGATCCTTGTTTACATTAGCATACTTCAATCTTCTTCCTCTTTGATTCTATCACTACTTATTTGTAGTTCCTTGGAAAGTGATAATGTATCCTTTCTTGAAGCCATGTCATGGTTTAAGACATTTTTTTAAGTGTGCTTAGTTAGATTTATAAATTTTAACTTTGTGTTTCAAGTATAATGAACTTTGTGTAATCAATTACTCAGCATACATTGATAAGTCCGCAACAACAATGTCGATGATGAGTAGTGGAGTAATTCAACACCCAACCATACAAGTTATGAGTATTCATGCATAGCCTAATCATAATCCATGGATGAGGCAATGTGATTATGCTAGTAATTGATTAAAGTTCAGGATCATTGTCTTCCCATGTGAACTAGTAAAATCTANGAGTTCACTACTAAGCGAATCAAGTGAAACCACTACTAGGTTACCAAATGATTACATGTAACACTTGAAACCAATCGTACTCATTCCACTTTACTAATGAATAAAGAAAGTAAAGTATTGAAAATATAAATGGTTAAGCTAAGGAAACAATAAAAACTATGCTAAGTAAAATGGTAAAGCTAAGTGGATGTTTTAATGATGAAAAACATTCTCAATCTTTATTTTCATCATGAACTATGTCTAAGTACACTTCACTCAAATAAAGATTCTAGACAACTACTCAAAACCACACTACAGGCATTCACTCTATCGCTAAGCTACAAAATTAAACTACAAGAGTTTTGATACAGGTTGACTAAATTGTGTGTTGGATCATGCACCTAAGTATCATATTTATAGGTAGGCACTTGTCCCATGATATTGGATGTCCGATGTCATAGCTAGGGCTTCGATATAGAATATGCAATATCACAGCTTCAATATTAGATAACTAATATCATAGCCTATGTAAAATGCATTTTATCACCAATCGCTCATCATTGGTACTATTGTCGGGGATGTGTCTGCATTCATTAGGTAGTTGGTTTTACAAATTTTTTTGTGTTAAGAATCATCAAGCAAATCCTCCACACTTAAATCAATTTTTCCAAAGTACATACTTAAGGCATTAAACATTTAATATGGCTTCTACAAATAAGGAGAAATCACCACTTGCTAATGAATTTAATAAGAGTTATGACATGAAATATAATGAAGAAGACTAGAGTGCACCCATGCAAACTAGAATCTCCTATGCTCACACTTATCCATATTATCTTGACTTCACAATTTTCTTTTACCAAGATGAACAACTAAGTGGAAAGATTCATAGGACAACATTGTGTTACCTCCAAAACATTTTACTTCATCAATGCTGCAAGCAACTGTCATAAGTTTAAACCTTGGCCATGTACAACAAAGCACATGACCAAGCCATACCAACCAACACAAGCTCAAGTTAGAAGGGATGTTGTTATGGAAACAAGGCATGAGCTTGAGCAATGAAAGAAAGTATTTCAAATAGTTGTCCTAGAGGAAAGAGATGGTGGTATGTTCCACATGGAGAAATTCTAGCCCTTAGGATCTTTCTAGTAATTGTCTTATCAAGTAACAAAGCTTCTTAGCCTTGACAACATTTTTCATTTATCTATTAAATGGACCACAAATTAAGTATATTATAGCCATTATACTAACTAATTATTCAAAAATAGAGGAAATTAATTTGGAAACTACACCATAAAGTTAAGTTACATTGTGGATTTACTATAACAAACTTGAAAATGAAATAATCAAGTGAGTAGGTAAGTAAGAAGGTTGCTACATAATGAAACTTTGTGACTAAGGCAAGAAGACAAACTATGAGGAACAAGAAAGGCTATAAGGAAAAACCTTCGAGAGTGAATAGTTAGATGAAACTCCTTTCACATAATCTTCGTGAGCTAAATCCCTTCATCAATTTGAGGGAATAACATTTGATGAAGAAATTTTTCCTTACATGATCCATAGTTGAGTGTAGTTGATATTGATTTGGTTTGAATGACTCTCCCCTCCCCTTCCCCCTTCTAACTCCATGGCTAGGAATGTGACATTTATGTGTTGATTTTCCTTATTTTGAAGATCAAAACATGTTGTATATTTTAGTATATATTCTTGAATTCCTAAAGTTTTTTAATTATGTGAATGTGGCTTGGAATAGCCAATGCATCCATCTCTGGAGGTGTTGACCGATCCCATGTGCTAATTCCCCTGCCCCTAATGAGACACACTAAAAGGCTCATATCATCGTATCATATAAAAAGCTTGTGCCTAGGTGAGAGCATAGGGAAATGATCTTCCTAGTCCTACATATATGAGTAAGGTGGGATTTATCCTATTGTCTGTGTCTCTCTTATGTTAGTGGATGGATTATTTATTTTGTTTTTGGTGAAAGTAACTAGTAAAATTCTTTAACCTTCTAAATAGGGACTTAAAATTGTGCTTCAACAACTACATCAACCATAATCTAGGGGTATAGAGGTGCTTACAGTGTTTCAATTCATGCTTGGGAAATTGACTTAATGAAGAGGCTCACAAGCAATGGTAAGCTCTTTAGTAAGGTTCCAAGCAACATGTTTGCATGAGGGCAGAAGCAATTTAATGGCTTAGAAAGCCATGCCCAAGAATTGATGCTATTAAATAGAATCCAACTATTTGTAAGGATGAACATCTATACCTTGATCAAAGTCTAAAGATAGGGTAACTATGGGGTTATTCCTTGGCTAAAGTCCCTCGGTGCATTAGAATATTTCCAAGGAAATTCCTATTGCTAGATGTATGCTTAGAAGTTTACTTGTGCGCTCGAATAAGAAAACTTCTTATTATAAAGCTACATTTGTTGGAAAGTAATTAGATCCTCACAAAAATAAGGAATTTATTAGTTAGTCAATCATTGAAGCATCT
The DNA here is from genome assembly GCA_015680685.1 of Gnetum montanum. Lineage (NCBI taxonomy): Eukaryota > Viridiplantae > Streptophyta > Gnetopsida > Gnetales > Gnetaceae > Gnetum > Gnetum montanum. The sequence goes on from MNCI01033300.1 coordinate 102,600, forward strand.
CTCTTTGCTTGCTTGTTGATTAATACCTTATCTTGCTAAGCAATGAGGTGATGGGAACACAAGTTGTTCCTGCTTCTTATAGCCTTGTTGATAATGCTCACCTCATTTGTTAATGCTAGTACCATTTGAAAAAATTCTACTAAACTTTCTTAATTCTTATGAATACACCTATCCTGATATTAGACAAATTTTGGCAAAGTACTCTAGTCTACCTTTTGTGCTAAGAAAAAAGATGCACCTACTAGGCTCTTACCATTATGGCTTTCTTTGTAACACTTAAAAATGAAGTAGTTATGTAACCTACTAAAATGAAAAATTATTAAATAGTGTTCTCCCCTAGGTGACATAAGTAAGGGGTTGTAATTCATGATCGTTAGTTGACCTAATTGACTACATAGCAAGCTTCTTAGTTGATCATGATGTTGGAGAGGCTATGTGGTCTTTCTTTGAGATTATAATTAGGCATGCCTTCTGCTACATTTACTGTTAAAAATTCTATCCCTTGCTAAATTACTTTTGCTTAGCTGGATCTATTATTGAGCTAAGTTCTTCCTATAAATTGTCTACTACCATCCCTATTTTGGTATGCATTTAGGATAAAAAAATCATGCTTATGAGGGATGAAATTTCTTGAAAGTGCTTCATGTTGCTTCTAATGTGTAACATTTTTACCTCTTTTGTACTTCATTTTTAGTAGTTTCTTCAATAGTTTGTAATATCTTTGCTTTTTCTACATTTTGTTTAGCCTCTACTAACTCTCTTTAGCCATTACATGTGATTCATATAAAATTTTTAACTTATAAAGCTTCTTCTCTTTTCACATTGGTTGGCTAAAGATGTAATCTAGAACCTTTGAGGTTCTATATTTCATGGTCGATTAAGAACTTCTTATTGGGCACCTACAAGTTTTTTTGAGTTATAGATCCAAGAGTAGCAATGATAATTTTTCAATTACTATTGTTTCTCCCACTACTTCTACTAGCCAATATAGCTCTTGCTTTGTTAGAATGACATAATTCATTAATGTTCAAATTCTTTTAGACTAAACTATGTGTGTCCAAGTCATGGTGGGGTATAACTAGTTAATCAAATGATGCTATGTAAATTTTCTACTTCATATGAAGCTACTTTCCTCTAGGTTGTCAAAGGAAGCATGTATAACACCAATTGGATCCCTCTCGTTCTCTTCATGGATTTTGGTCCTTTAACTAAATTCTTAAATGTGAGGGACCTTGAACTCTTATAGCTTTGACAACAAGATCCACATCTCGTAAATGTCATCCCTAAACATATAATCTGTTGGAGAAATTCTCAAACTACAAAGGTTCTTGATGTTATAGTATATTCAATGTTGATGTTTACACTTTCTGATCTTCGAATAGTTAGTTCACTTTCATACTTGCAATGTGAGGATTGCTAATTTTTTTTCTTTCAAACTTGCGTCTACTATTTTTTTTCAAAAAGAACCAAGTTCTTCCTATAACTTGTTTACAACCATCCCTATTTTTGGCATGCATCCAACATCAAATCCATGCTAATGAGGGGAGAATTCCCTTAAAACACTTCATGCTACTTTTGATGTTTATCATTTTTATCTTTTTTGTAGTTCATTTTTATTATTTTCTTCAATATTTTGATCTTTTCTTTTCTTTTTAAATTTTTTTCAATCTCTACCAACTCTCTTTAGCTATTGTACATGATCCTCATAAATTTTTTTAACTCACCACCTACTATTTTATATGGTGCTAAATATTGGGTAATACAAAAGAGATATCAACAACAAATCAATGTGACAAAAATGCATATGCTTCAATAAATGTTGAATGTTACTAGAAAAGATAAACTACATAATAAATATATTAGAGGAAGACTTGGAGTGACTTCTATTTTAGATAAGCTACAAGAATGACAACTTAGATGGTTTGGATATGTACAAAGAAGATTAGATAATGAGCCTATAAGCAAAGGTTACTACATCACTATTTCAAGAAAGCTATCGAAAAGAAGACCAAAGAAGACATTGAAAAAGACAATCAAGGATGATTTTAAGCAACTATAAATAAACAAAGATCTAGCTCTTCATAGAGGTGAATGACAAAAAAGAACTCATGTAGTTGACCTCATTTGATTGTGACAAGGCTATGATGATGATGATGATATAAATATATTATAAATATATAACTAAGCTCATTGTTAAATTTAAGAGAAAAGACATGTACTTCATGCTTATTTTCTTATTGCATTAATTTATATTGTGGGATGGTTGTTTAAATAAATTGTTTTCTAATATAACTTTTTTTTACACTAACATATTTCTAAATGTGGTTGAATTTGTTGTCATTTTTATTGATGTCGATTTGATTCTCGTTTTTGAAATTGTCTTATCTTCTTTGTGCTCATTGATTTTGAATTTGTAGTCTCTACGATCCATGGTCATTCTCGACCTCATCCACACCCACATCCATGGGCATTGCCACAACCTCCATGAATTGCATTATCTATTGCAACAAATGGTTGTTGTAGATGATTTCGAATAGACTGCTCTACGACTTTGCTATTGGAACTAATAGTAGCGGGATCTATGTTGAGAACAATGATGCAATTGCAATTGCTTTAGAGAGTAACACAACCATGTCATTTGAATTTATAAAAGATTTGATTGAAGAAGTCAAATTTATTTCTTTGATAAAATTTAATTTTTTCTCAAAATTGAATTTTTTCACCTAACTATTTAGGTTCAAATATAAATATTTTGGTAATTTCCCAATGACATCCATGTAACTTGTGTTGATGTTTGACTTAGTTTTCATATTGCACATAGATAATGTTATATTACTTTTTCACATAGATATGAAAATTCCTAAATTCAAATATTTCACTTTATCATCTTTAATTAATGTAGTTTAAGTTTAGGTGAACATTGTATTTAAAATTATAATTGTTTCATTTGGTATTTAAAATTAGTTAGCATAACTAAGAAAGCAAATTCGAATTTTCCTTTTTGTTTGAAATTAGCATAAAGAAAAAACGAAATTAGAATTTTCCATTTCTTTGAAAAATAATAAAAAATTTACTATGGAATGGAAAAAATGGTTGCCCAAGAGCATGGACGGAAAACAATGCATGTACATCGAGCTAAGTAGGCGGTGGTTGCTGTAATACCGCATGCCCACGCAGGGTGGGTCCACATGAGATTGAGGAGCTTTCCTGCCTCTGCCGCATGCCCACGTCGGGCCCACAGGAGATCGTAGAGTAAATGCAGAGCGGAAAAATACATAGAAATGCGAAAATGCAAAAAGCTTCCTGGAAATGTCTGTCTGCAAAGATTTGGAAACCCTACGCCAAGCGATCCGAAATTGCGCCGCGTTTGTTCATGTATAGGTTCCTGCACAGCTGAGGCCAATCGAGACCGTCGTAGAGGGAATAATAGAAATCGAAATCGTCCGTCAGTTGCAAAAATTAACTACGGTAAGATACGATGATTCTGCAAAGATTTCCTTTGCTTTGCTTTAGATATTCTGTATTTTTTCCCAGGATTTGGAGAGCAAACGGAGTTTCTGTGTCTTACCTCTGCAGCGTGTCTGCTGGGCTGGCTCCAAACTCTGCACTGCAGAATCCACACGCAGACGCACAGAAGTTGTTGGCTTCTATTTTTCACGGTCGCCAATGTTGATTTTTTCTGTACTTTTTTGTGATTTATTTTGCCGAGATTATATAAATTTAGAAATATGGAGTCAGGCCTCTCACCCCACCACTGTTCTACCAAATGGATTGGTCTCTCGGCCAAAAAAAACATATCATATAACTTGTATGTATAACCTGCGAACCAATAAGTAGCATTAACTTGAAGGGAATCAAGTTATACTGCAAATTCATTTGTAGAAAACCATTTTTGCACTTCTATTTTCCTTCAATACCAGTAGCCGACTCATTATGTTGATGATTTATTTTCTGAACCAAACGACATTCCTCATGCGTTTAGTAGAAACATACTTTTATCCCATGTGTCGCTGATAGAACATTCTAAGACCTAGACAGTCTCCACCGCATTTTTCAAATTCCATATTTCAAATTCCACAAAATATAATGTTACCCCACAACCATAATGTGGTTGTTTGAACATGGATTTTTTTAGGTTTTCCCACGTGAAGAAGCAGCACAGAAAATGCTACTAAGCATGTGCATTACTTATCGACTATCAAATTTGATACTTCAAGTAAGGCAGGCTGGCCGTGCTGGCTAATGTTCATGTTCATGTATTTGCAGTCTACAATCCTCTCAAAAGAAACTAAGAGTAGTATCGTACAGGGCTGAATCCATAAACACACTACAAAATTATTAAACACACTACACAATTATTGTATTTCTTGATTTTGTAAGAGTTTCAACCTATCGTACAAGGCTGAATCCATAAATGCAGTGCAACATTATTGCATTGTTTGATATCATATCTGAGACTAATCATCTCATTATCAGACTGAGATTATGGAAAAATTACACCTATAATGGTGCAAGAGGGGTCAATATTAACTTGTATCAAACATGAGAGTTCTGATTCAAAAGAAAAAGTACATTTTATTAGATAATCAAAATGTCCTTTTTGCAACGATGTATTCTTAAATTGTTTTAGGTGAGAGGCTAATTGATTGGTATTGCCAAATAATTTTGGTCAACAAGCTAAAGAACATGAAATAATATTCTATCCATAACACTCCATAGAGCTTATCTATAATGTTAAATAATATTTCATCATAATGCTCAAGGTTATGATATTGTTGGCCAAATTATAGATATGTATTATAAACATATAACTAAACTACCATTTCCTCTATAAGGAGTCTTTTATGTAATGCTTGGGAAGTCCATTGGTAATTCTAAATAATATTCTTTCCATAACAATGTAGGGGTTGCTTAATGTGACCTTGAAAAATTATTTTCATCCATTGAAAAAAAGTTAGGATATCTACTAAGATAGAATTAAAATAATGTTTTGAATAATCACAATTCTAACAACATTTGCATCTCTTTTGAGGTAGTAATCAAAAGCTTTGTTGAAATACCAACTTTTGTAGGGTAGGAATATCCAATAGAAAATACCGATATAAATAGTCAAACAAATTATTTACCCTAGTTGACCTTATGTCAAGATTCTTTGCCATTAGCATTATGTCACTTCTTTATATAAGGTTTAATCTTTGAGTTAACAATATTTTTGTCAAATGAAAAATGTTTGGATAGATCAATATTTCCTCCAGAAAAAATATTCATAGAAGATTCTATCTTCTCTGGTTTCTTCTTTGTCATCATTTGCAGTAACTTGATTATTCAAATCTTCAACTTCAATATATTTTTTCTTTTCATTAGTATCTTTTTTATTGAGCAAAGAGTAAAAACATTAAACATATGTCCTTTATGATGACAAAAGGTACATGGATTAGGAAGATTATAATATGTGATTGGCTGAATTTAAGTCTTTTTACTTGTAATACCAATTAATTTTTCCAATTAAGAAGATCAATCTTAATAAAAAAATGTCCATGAAAACCAAATGGTGTGGAAATAGGTTGTGTATACTTAAATAGGACCAAGAAGACTAACACTTTCTTGTTAAGCTTTTTGCAAAATCAGTGGAAGATTAAATAACTTGACAAAACATGAAACTTTAAAATATTATTTAGATTCGACATCAAAACTTGGAGTCTTGTTATGAATGACCAACACTATATGCTTATATATGAATGATCCTAGGGCATGTTGCACCATTGCCTAGCTCAATAAGTAGAAAACAACAAGGATAATATTTGGCCTAAATAACTTGAATGTCATGTTTTTATGGTACATCATTTTAACTATGGAGTGGAACTTTGATTACAAGTAAGGTAATGCAAAATTTGAATGAACATATATCATGATTTAAGATCAACTACCAATGACTCATATATATGATCAAAGACAATAAAATTGTCTTAGTTGCATCAACATTAGTGAAAGAAGATGTCTTAAATTTTTTCTCACCAACTTGTAGATATGTATTATAAGAATTAACTGAAATTTCTACAATAGAAGATGTAGAAATTTTGACATCAATTGAAGAAATTGAAGGTAAATCTACTTCAATTATGAGGAAGGTAATGCAAAATTTGCATGCATACATATCATGATGCAAGGTCAATTATCAATGACTCATATACATAATCAAGGAAAATAAAATTAGGTGTATTAGTTGTATGAATATTAGTAAAAGAAAATGTTTCAAATTTTTGCTTATGAATTTGTAAATATGCATTATTAGAATTAATAGAAATTTTCACATAGAATTTTAGCATCACTTAAAGAAATTGAAGGTAAATCTACTTCGATTATGAGGAAGGAAACACAAAATTTGACTAAATACATTTTGAATGAATACCTATCATGATGTAATATCAGCTATTAATGACACATATACGTCATCAAGGAGAACAAAATCAAATGTCTTACTTACATCAACATTAGCAGAAAATGTCTTAAGTTTTTGCTCACCAACTTGTAAATATGTATTACAAGGACTAATAGAAATTTCCACATCAATAGAAGTAGAAATTTTGGCATTAGTTGAAAAAATTTAAAATAAATTAACTAAAAAATTGAATAGAGAAAAATTAAATACATTGTAAATAAATCACATCTAGATCTTTATAATTCAACATTGCTTACTGATGAGTGGTGAGGTACCCCTACACTCAACCATACGAAACGAGTGTAGCATGCGCGATCCGGTCGAACTCCACAGACTAAATGCCTAAACGCCCCATGGAACACTTGGGGTTAATCATTCATTGTCTTCCCAGACTTACTTGTTGTTGTCACGGTGTATGGTTAAGTAAGTCCAAGGTATATGATTTTTTTGGTCTTTTTTGGTTTTATGTCTCCTACGCTAAGAGCAAAGGGTTGAGAGAACTAACTAATTCTAACTAGTGTCCTAAGTCTAAGTTAACTAGAGTCAGCATCCGTTCCCACTTACTGTACACACCCTGAACTATGCAACTGTGGCTACCAAACGCTAATCGTTACTGGGATCACCACACGTAATTCACGTGCTCGAAGTGGTCGTACTGAGGCACCTAACTAGCCTAAGTGTGAC
>MNCI01033300.1:116676-132237 GCA_015680685.1 Gnetum montanum
CCATGTATTTATGAATAAATAAATTTATGACTTATTTATTTATGTTTTTATTAACTTATTATTTGTTATAAAAGCTGCATCTAAATTTATAATTTTTTATATATTTAAACTCTAATAAAATTATAATTATTAACTATTAATTTCATTAGTTGTATTTTAATTATGAATACATAAAATGACATATATTTTACATTTATTTGTTTAATTATATGTGTTTATTAATATCAAAGGAGAACATGGAAAAATATTAAATAAAACAAAACCATTCGAACAAAAACTAAAATTTGAAGCAAATTGCTAACTTGAACGTATGAAAAAGTTAGAACGTAAACACTAGATTACAAAGTGTAGACATTATATGAACACATGAGTAAAAAAAGTTTGACATAGATATTGGATGATTGCAAAGGGTAAATGATGAAATGCATAGGCAATTTCGAATAATAAAAAGGCTCATTAACATTAAGATGTGCAAGACATATCTAGTGAAGCACATACATATAGCTATAATAGTGTGAGTCGAAATTGGCATTAAAAGTAACTAAAACGTCTTAGGTCAATGTGAGAAATGATTTTACTAATATATTTAAAAGGTATTAGTTCATGGTGAGAAATGATTCACTACTGTATTTAAAAAGTCATAGGTCATAGTGGACAATGACTAAGTTCAATGAACCTTAAATGAACACTTGTGATTAACATTAAGATGTGCAAGACATATTTGGCAAAGCACATACATATAGTTGTAATAGTGTGAGTCAAAATTGGCATTAAAAGTAACCAAAAACTCTTAGGTCAATGTGAGAAATGATTTTACTGATGTATTTAAAAGGTGTTAGGTCATGGTGAGAAATGATTCACTAAGGTATTTAAAAGGTCGGTTGCTTCCCCTTGTTGTCAAGCTTCTAAAAGGTATATATGTTTAGAAGAGCTTGAAGCTTTTCTTCTTTATTCTTGGGTCATGTACCATCCATGCTTGTTGTGCAATGTGTGATGGAGTGGGTACATCCCATGGACATATCAACTGTGGAAACATTTGATTGACCTTGATGTACCAAGCCATGAATTGCCTCCTCTCTTCTTCAAAAGCTATGGCCTTTTCTCTTTATTCATGATAATTTGACAGTCTCCTAGGTAGTTTTGTTGCTACATCTTTTTTTCCCTGGTAGCCAACCTTTATTGCTTCTAATTTAGAATTTACCACTTGAAGTTTCTTTAAAGCATCTTTACGATCTGCAAACTCTTTCTCGTACAAGACATATGTGCCTACTACTTGCTATTCTTGTTCATTTTTGGGCCTACATACTGTTAACATGGCCAAGTTAGTGTAATGAAGGTTAGCTAACCTCATGTACTCTTTCAAATCCTCAATCTACAGGTCTTTATTCTTAACTTCTAGTTGGTGGACATGGGCATAACTGTCCAAGATGGGATGCCAGTTAGGATTCTATGCTGAAATGGTATTAATTTTGGCTTTCACCATTTGGATTTCTTTCTCATTGATCTGCTTGTACATGCCCACTTAGTCATAGAAGTGTTCCATGCATATTCTAGACAATTTAATGTTCTCAGTTGTTGGCCATAGGGTGTCTTTTGGGTTAGTGGCTCCTACTCTTTCTTATGCATACTTTTGTTTTTCACTATTATTGTGGACTGGTATTATAACTGTGTTGACATTCTAGAAGGTTGGTCCATGATTGCACCCTTATTTATCAGTAGTATGGCTATGTGTTTGTCTTCCTTAGAGATTTCAATAGATAAATCTCTCATACTTAGCTTAGCATCAACTATGCTAAGCCATGTCCTCCCCATGATAATTGGAAATTCCTTATCATCATTTTTTACATCAATCACAAGAAAGTTTATCACTGCATCATCAACCTGTCCTAAAGGAATGGTTATAGATTGATCTACAAGCTCTAACTAGATGTTGCACTCCTTCGAGGATGGTAAGTTCTATGCTTGATATGTTTTGTAAGAGATCAAATTTACCCTAAAACCTAAGTCTAATAAATCTTTTCATGGTAGATTTCTAGATACTCATAGATAAATCAAAGGAACTCTTGGATCAATTCTTTTCTTAGGGAGTGGCCTTGCCTTTATCCAATTTGTGACTATTTTGGTGAGCATGACATTTTGCATGTTTGTGTTTGACAATGATGGAAACTTGTTTTTGATAAGAGGATTTGTTATGGGAGAAGTTGGTCTCGATGAAGTCTTAATTTAACCAACCTTTTTGGGACTTTTCCCAAAGAAAGATCATTTCTTTGATTGGACCTTAGTATTGCTATTAAGAGCCCTTGTTTATGTTTACTGCTAGGGAAGCTCTCCTCTACTATAGTTGTGATTGAAATTCTCCTTGCGTAAAGGAGTTGGATGTTGATTTGAAGAATTAGTTGTTTGTGAATGCATGTATGAGTCCAAGTTGGTCCTTGGTGGTGTTAGTTTGTGGTACTTTGGTGGATAGTACTATGAAGTTTGAATAGCAGCATTCCTAGGAGAGATTGAATGTTGTACATACTATCCATAAGAATTAGGTTGTTTTTAAGAATACTATTGGCATGGTGATGGCATGGCCCACGATTGGGGTTATTGCCACTGTTGATAATACTTCTCTTGTGACTGTGACATAGCTCCACTAGGATAGTATGTTGGTCAAAAGTTCTACCTATAGTTACCCTAAGGATAAGATAACCTTCTGGGCATTTGTTTCTTTATAAATCTAGGATTAAGCGCTTATGTTCCTATTTTCTACAAATGTGCCATTACTGGATAGCATCCTTTGGGATGTTTGTACTAACATATGATACATCTTTCCTCATTGGTGGAGCTAGTGTCTGAACATTTAGCTAATATAGCCACTTTACCTTTTTGTCCAACATTGATGAGTGGCAAGGTACCCCTACACTCAACCATACAAATACGAGTGTTTCACGCATGATCTAGTCAAACTCCACAAATGGACTAGTTGTGGTATCCAGACAGTTATCCTTAGGTCGTAATTCGCTATCTTCCCACCTGGACTAGTATTAGCTTTGTCACATATGGTTTAGTCCAAGGTGAGGCGTATGATGTGTTTCTATACTAATGCTACTCCTAAAGACAATGGAAGGTAATATTAACTAAGCTAAGAGAGAAGGGTGAGAGAGAATCTAAACTAGCCTAAGTGCGATGAGCATCTGTTCCTCGATCATTCGTACACATCTTGGACTTCGTGCATGACTACCACTAGGATTACCAAGCGCAGATCCTAGGTACGCTACTGGGTTACCAAGTAGTCACACTTAAATGCTCGTGATCAAGTTGTATTCATTCCGCATTTAATAGGAGTTTAGGGTAAAGAGATGTTAACTACAAAAGCAATAAATAACAATAGAAATTAAATAATTAAGCTAAGTGAATGAAGTAATCTCGATCTTTATTTCTAGTCATGTGCATGTCAAAGTACATCACACTCGAATAAAGGTTCCGTACAATTACAATCACCACACTGCGGGCATACACTGGGAAATAATTCTAACTCTAAGAAGGAAAAATGCAAGAGTTTGGGTAAGGGACTATGACCTCACTCCTAGAACAAGGAAAGCTGCCTCTTAATTATAGAAATTGAGGTAGGCCGCAATATTGCGTACATGATATCACGGGGCGGACATGATATCATAGCTGATGCGATATCGCTGACGTGATATCGCGACTACGATATCGGGGGTCCGATAACTAGGCTTGACAAACCATATCTTGTATCAGGGCTCCGATAACTGGGCTCCGATAATTGGGCCTGATAGACCATGACTCATCATACCCCCACAACTGAATGAAAACTCATCCTCGAGTTAAGGTGAGAACAAGCTCCATTGATTACATAGTGGATAGGTATGGGATTATTGACTGACTAGAATGGATTCATGCCATAGTGTGGAGTCAGAACAAAATTGAGACACAACACAAAAGAAAATCCTATGATTATAAAATTGGATGGAACTCATGTAGTTCCTGGTGGCAGTGGATCCTCCATGGGTGTCTTTCCCTTTTCTTGCATTCCAGGTCTTGGGATTTGATGGCGTTGAAGTATGGCCTAAAGTTTCTCCTCTTGTAAGACCTCGAGTGCCTTGGCATGCGTGTAAGTTTACACTTGTGCCATAGAGGCATCCCAGTCAGCCTTCTCTTTTTCTTCTGCCATCCTTTTATTCTCTGTCAACACTTTATTAAGTTGCTCAGTTCTGAAAGTGTCCAACTAGTTCTAAGCAACCTTTGGCCCTATTTTCAGAAGGTTTAATACTTTTGAAATGGCTTGAACAGAGAAATCAACAATCACACCACAATTGTTAATTGTGGTGCCTTCTTCTTTATTGTGCCAAAATTGGTACATTTCCCCTAAGTACCAGGCACGACTTTTAGAGAGGGTAGACCATAATGGGGACCCTTTGAGGTGATCCCTAATGGCCTCCAAAGAAAATTCTGTGAAAGGTCCAAAGTTTAATTCCATGATCACTATAGTGAATATGGACCTTTCATGGATGGTCTGAACACAATCTTGGGGCAACGTGAGATATCGTCCCTATTCAGATGCAGCAGCAGCTCCTCCTTCCACCTACCTTGATTGTATAGTAGCAGGGTCTTCTTGGTGGATACTAAATGATTGTTCCTCTTGCTCTGCATGTTGTTCGACAAGAACTTGCCCTTCACCTCTCCTAGGTCGTTTGCTCGCACCTTGAGTAGGACCTTCCTGTTGTTTGCGTTTCGGGGCCATCTGCAATCACATGGGGCCAATTATTAGTAAGGTTGTTATCAAAGTTAGGTTATACCTTACTGCTTGCCTTAATAGATTTACTTTATTTCCGTGTGATGTTAATTATTGGAAGAACATGTCCCCGAAAGATTATAGTGTTGAGTCCTCTTTGCTTAGGTGGTTTCTAAATTTTCTGGTATAGCTAAGGGGATGAAATTATTTTTGACACATTTTATTCTTAATTTTACAACAAATTACCCTTAAATATGTCCTTTGGGAAATGATGAATTTCAAAAAATTTATGTGCTATTCGACATGTGCCCCTCCCCCACGACTAAGCTGAACACTTCGAGTTCAAGTAGGTTTAAATGAAATGAAAATTGGAGTACCAACGAGCGAGTTATGGATATGAAAGCAAGGGATGCACAATTGCGAGTTGTAGAGAGGAATTTGAAAAACTTCCCCTGCGTGAACAGTTGCAAATGATGTTGATTACCACAGGGGATCACGTACATATATTTTCATTGAAGTTAGGGCACTTAGAGAATGTACCAAATTTTTAATATTTTTTTGAAATTAAACTATGTAAACTAAGGACATTTGGATGATTGTTAAAGGGTTCCAGGGTAATTCAACTAGTTTGGAAGGCACAAAAATTATGATGGTGTGGAATTTATCAATAAGAACCTCCGATGGTAGAGAAAAAGGCTATGTGATGATTCATAGGAACATTGAATCAGAGGGATAGTAATAAGGGAAAGAAAGTTGTTGGCAATATGCTAAGGGTAATAAATGGTGTGTGGAAGATGGGTTATGAGTGCAAATTACAAAGATTATGCAAGTGGGTCCTCCCCAAAGTAGGTTTCAACCTTGAATGCCTTTGCGTAACCACACTTAAAAGTGTCCGTAGGCACTCGAAGGGTTAAATGTAATCCGCACTAGTTCCACAAAACACACACCTGTAAATATCATCGGGATGAGGTAAGAATTCTATGCTATACGAGACACGAGCAACAATTACATGGACAATGAGATGAGATGAGGTATATAAGTGAGTGTAGAGATTGGGACATGAGGTAACTGACCCAGGGCATAATGAATCCTGTGTGTAAAGCATGATTAATGTGTCATTAACCCATCGTTCCAAGATCAGGACCAAGTCCATTCCTCTGATCAGTGACATCGCATTGTTTCATCCCATGATAAGCAACTATGAGAGTACCAAAACAACAAGGCATATGATCACTTGGAATTTTGTTCAAGGGAGGAGTGATTTTTGCTTTGTGGCACTTCCTTTGTTTTTGTTTTTTTTTTCCTTTTTTTTTTCTGAATGTTGAATCTAGAGAAACCGCCAACCTTCAGGCATGGGTGCATGTCTTTCCAGTGGGACCCCCTAGAATAGCATTGGATTTTTGAGTGCCTTTTGATTACTCTTACTCCCATTTTTCGTTAAATCTACAAGGATCTTAGTACAACCACATTACGTGATAACTCTCATAGATGTCACTAAAGAGAATCTGCAAGTCCCCTTGATGTCACACCCTAATCATTCCCTCTTGGTCCATCCTTCTTCATTTTGGGTACAATGAACACAAAATTAATTTTAAGTTTTTTAAAATATCAAGAATATCACTATACCCTCGATCAGAACCTCTTATTTGTAGAATGGATGAGTGGGTGTAATGGGCTCACTGTCCACATAATTGATCACTCGAGACTTGATAACATAGAACACACCTCAACCAACGGTCCACACGAGTGTTTTATTCATAGATGAGATTACTTACAAAAGCATAAAAAGATAGAAAAATAAAAAGAAAAAAATGATAAAACAAGAAATTGAAAACTGAAAAACTAAAAAACAAAAAGTTGAAAAATCAAAGAAAATAAAAAGTGGTTGACAACTACAAGTAAGTTTGGGAAGACAACGAATGATTAACCCTAAGTGTTCCATGGGGCATGTAGGCACTTAGTTTGCGGAGTTCGACTAGATCGTGCGTGCTACACTCGTATTTGTATGGTTGAGTGTAGGGGTATCTTGCCACTCATCAACATATAAACTATAACAAGTGTTATCTCTACTTCTAGTAAATTATGACATCTTTGAGTGTGTTGTTAATTCAACTTAGGCTATGTCATGTTTATAAGCACTTCTTATGTTTTAGTGATGTTTCTTTGGTAGTGTTACAACTTTTATATTGTTTTAGAAATTTCTAGCATAGTGGGCTTATGACATACTTACAATGCTCCTAGATAAACTATTATTCTTAATCTCATGTGGGCTAACCCACTTTTGACTACTTTAGTGATCCACTACTAAGTTGGTTTAGCTATCAACAATAACTAATGAATTAAGACCTCAATTGTAGTCTATCATAATCTCCATCTAGTGTGTGAATTTGATGTCCATATTGAATGTTTTTAATCATTTTAAATGTAAAATATGACAGATAAAAAATAACTATTTTGAATAACGTTAAATTTTTTATGTAGATGTATGTTATGCTACAAAAATTGATATTACACATCATAGATATCGGATGTTACACACACATTATATATAAAATCATTTTATAAGAGCCTTTAATATTTTTCTTTTTTTATGCATATGCAAGGAAATTATAATTTTCACAAAAGTAAATGTACGGAAAGTTACTAAAAGTAAAGAAGGGCAAAGGTGAAGGAGAGTAAGTAGTAAGTTGGAAAATAGTATTGTTCATGATTTTATGCACGTATAAATTTGGAGATGATTTTTAAAATAAATTATAAGAGGGATTTTTACAATTGCATGTAAAAGAACTTATGTAACAAGTTAGAACCTTTAAAATGAGTTATTAAACTAGTGGTAAGACACTTGATTTGGAAAGTCCAAGTCATGGGTTCAATTCTGGTGAAAAATTTTGAGTTATACAAAGTACTAATTGGAATATATATCTTAGGTTTTATCTATGTTTCACTTAGTTTAGGTTTGAACTCCCCCACCTTTCAATCACCACTCCACCCTATGTCCCGCCACACCCCCCTCACCACACTACTTGCCAACACCCCCCACCCTACCCACCCTTCTTCTTATGTAATAAGCTACTCACCTATACTACTAATTAGGATTTAATGTAAAGTTTTTAAGGTTATGAGAAAAAGCTTTTCTTTTATTTTATTATGAAGCATTTTGGGGTTTAAGGTTTTATGTTTTAGGAAGAGCTTACCTATTTATTTATTTTTTATTTGCAATTTTGAGCTTTAGTTCTAAAGTTTTCATAAAGAGTTTGTAGTTTTAGCTTTATTTCCTCTAGCCTCTAAAATCAATAAACATTAGTATTTTTTTAAGCTTTAAGAAAGAACCTATAGAGGGCTTTAAATTTTTCTTTTAAAGGAGGAATTTGGGTATTTGTTGAACTACAACACATAAAGAAAAAATGGTTAAATTTTTTTTTATATTATCTCCTCTTTTTATTCATCTTCTCAAAAACATTTTATTTGATTAATATTTTTAACAATGAATGATTGCTTTATTATAATAATTTTATTTGCAAAGGTTAATATTTTAATTATTTTCTGAATGAAGGGTAATCAAATTTATGACCCATTATGTTAAAATTTGATGATAAGCAACATTACCTATCATATTCACATTTTGTCTTCATCATAGTGCACATAGATACTTCTTTTGTGAGTTATTCATTTAGGTTTATTGGGTTAAATTTATTCATTATTTTCATTAATGCACTAGTCCTTCTTTTAATGTTGGGCATATTCAAGACTTCAACTTCTTCTTACTTCACATATATCCTTAGTCAGCATGTGGAAGAATCAAAAGCTTCTTTCATCTTCTACTACCCTTTGTACTTACAATTTGGAGATCCCTTGTGATCTTAAGAATCACCAATGTTTATTTCTTTTGAATTACAACTACTTTTGGTTTATTTTCATCTACAATTATTCTTTTTATTATTGATTCATATTATTATGTATTCCTGCTTACAAAATGTGAACTTGAGTTCTTTGTTACCTCATAATCAGTTGTGTCTCTTGATGAACTATTGTAAACTCTTGTAATTATTAAGAACATAAGTTAAGATATTAATGATTGTATCTTAACTTAGAGAATATATCTTAATAAAAAGCTACTAAATATACAAATAATTTAAGGTACTAGGATTAATAACACAAGAATTTTTGAATAATAAGACATGATCCTTGTGTAGAGAGTATGCCTCATTAGTGCTTCAAAGGATGCTATCCTTTTGAAACAAGACTAAAAGAAGTCTAGAAATCC
This sequence comes from Gnetum montanum, assembly GCA_015680685.1. Taxonomy (NCBI): domain Eukaryota; kingdom Viridiplantae; phylum Streptophyta; class Gnetopsida; order Gnetales; family Gnetaceae; genus Gnetum; species Gnetum montanum. The sequence goes on from MNCI01033300.1 coordinate 125,682, forward strand.
TCTATTTTAGAACTACATATCCCTAATATTATGTGTTCATAACACAAGAGTATGTAGGCAGCTTAAGCTTCAACATTTGATGCAAGTACCTTCCTTGCTCTTTGAAGAAGGGGTTTAGGACTAGCAGCATATGTCTAGTATTAACTAGGGGCATTTCCTACTTTGAAATGTAGTGTTAGCAAGTCTTATATAATGTTGGCTACTTCTCATGATGATGCAATTATGTCTATCTTTGGCTTGTAACTCATGTGTGTGTTATCCAAAGAAATATCTTTAGCTAACTTGAGGATTGTTGTGACTTATATGTATGCTACTACTCTTTGTAGTCTTTGTGTATGCATACATCTGGATGATTCCAATATGTATATTATTATATGTGGCATCTTCATGATGCTCATGTTCCTACATAAATGTTCTTTGCACTCCAACAAGAATACCTCTATGAACTAAGTATTAAAATACTTAGTGTGCAACCATAAATGATCTTTAGATTGATATGATCCTTGATATATCAACATTTATGAAACAAATAAGCATGAATCCTCCAATCAAACATGGACTTACCCTACTACACAAAAACTAGGAACAATAGGGAAATGATAAAATAGTCAAGTTTAAATGTAAACATGACTAAGTGTAAATCATTGGAAAATAATTAAGTATAAACTGTCAAAGAATAAAATAAGTATGAAATGGAGCATAAAAATGAAATAAAAACTAAGTTTAAAACCTATATTAAAGAGCATAATATATTAAAATATTAATACTATAATGTAGAGGGAAGGATCTTAAATCCTTTCTTGAGCAATGGGATTTTTATGCTTGATGAGCATCAAGTAGTCCCTACACCCAACCATATGAATATCAAGCATGGCACTAGCAATTCGGTAGAATTCCATAAACTTAATTCCTACCATGCACTAATGAGCAAAGATAATGACTTACAGATGTAATTGTTGTCTTCTTAGCTTCACTTGTGTAAGTGCAAGTGTACGGTTAAGTGTAAGCCAAGGCACATGACTTTTATTTCTATTTTTATTTTATTTTATTTTATCTAAATGTAAAATAAGAGAATTAATTAAGGATTAACTACTTAACTATCTAGTACCTTAATCTAACTTTCCTAACATAAGCATCCAAGTCCACTTTCTGTTCGCATCCTAAACTTGCTCTAACACTATTGGGTTATCAAGTGTCTATTGCTGGGTGTACCAAATAGCCATGACTGAGATTACCAAGCATTAAGTAGTATGTTCGAAGTGGTCGTACTTATGTGTTGTTATTAAATAGATTAATGCATAAGGAATAAAGTGCAAAAAAGGAAACATTAATCTATTCTTAAGTGCTACAAGGACTTTTAAGAATCTCATCTTGATTATCAGCACATCAAAGTGTTTAGGTACATTGATGCTCAAATAAGGATCTGTACAATCCTTAAAGTCCTACTATGAGCACTCAAAAAATATTTTAACTCTAGGCTAAGAAAACTACAAGATTTTAGCTATGCTATGGACTTAACATGTCATAAATGTAGTGGGTGCACATATTTATATAGGCAAAGATAGATAATGTGTTAATGCATCTAACCATGCATCAATGAGGATGCATCAATAGGGTTACATCAACGCATGCCCGTTGAGTGATTCATCATACCCTCATGATTAAATGAAAACTCATCCTCAAGTGAACAAAAATAGGATCACCTTGCTTAAAAAATTGGAAAGATATGAAGTCACAGATTGATTGATTATAAGTGATAGATTATATAGAATTACAATAATTACAAAAATGGGTGTTTAGAATAATAAAATTAAACACCCCTACACAAATGAATAGTTGAAATCCTCTGGTTACTGAAGACAAGATGAAGATCAAACAATGCTAGGAGGTGGAGGCTCCTGGGATGCATAAGGATCCTCACCAAGCTCCAACACTTGTGGTGATGGTAGCTGAGGCTGAGGTTGTGGTTACGGTTGTCTCGTTGCTTCTAGTGAAAGGTGAATAACATCTAGTAATGCCTTCATATTTCCCTCCTTACTCTGTGGGTCATACATAGTCCACGTGGCTTCACCAATGTGCACTAGTACAGGGATGTCCCATGAATCTAGCATTGTTGAGGACAACTCCTTAACACTAATAAATCATACTATGAATTATTTATATTTGATGTCAAATGTCCTTAGAAGGTTCTGCAATTCATGGCAGTCATTCATCCTTCTGCCTAGGTTCTCAACAACTGATCATTGGTCTATAAAGTGACTCCTTATAACATCAAGCTCCACATTAGCTATTTCCAACTTCTACTTAGTGTCCTTGTGATGCTTGAACTTGGCCTCGTAAAGGAGGTATGAGCTGGTCACTTGCTTTTCTAAATTTTACCTTGGCTTTCCAATTGTCAACATCATCATGTTTTCATACTAGAGGTTGGAAAGCTCCATGTACCCTATCATTTCTTCAATTTTCGACTCTTTCAGAAAGATATCTACTTTGTTGTAAGCATTCAATCCATCAAGGATTGGTTTTCATACATTACCTCTCTACCAAAGTTGTTGGAGGGCCTCATTCATTTTCTCCTTAGCCAATTTAATTTTTTCTCATTTAACTCCTTAAGGAGTACTACTTGGTTCCTATAGTGATTTTTCACTTGCTCAAACTTCAGCACCTTGTTTTTCCAAGAGGCTACCTCAATGGCCATTTTCTAACAAAGTGCCTAGACTTTCTCCATTGATAGATTTCTATTCTCAGCTACCAACCTCCTTAGATCAATGTTCACCTTGGCAAGCTACTCCTACTGCTGTCTTCCAAATTTGACCATCTAATCTTTTTACTGCTCAACATTTCATAGGCAATGGATGTCTCTAGTTAAAGTCAAGTTTTCCTTATAGACTTGCATCAAGTCCTTATTAATGTGGGTAGCAATTACTTCTAATAAGGATGCGTCAAAGGCCATCATCTCCTTAGCATTATCAACCTCTTTTAATTGGTTCTAAAGCTACAAGAAAGCTTGATCCCATGTATAGGATTGGCTGAGAATGGCAGGACTGGCCAAGCAAGCTCTCAATTCTGCAACTTCAACGACCAAGCATTGATTTTCTGTAGTGGCTACCTCGAGTTGGATGTTTGCAATGATGAGCTTACCCTTGGTCTCTAACAACTCCAACTAGGTTGCTGTGATTCCTTTCAAGAGATTAAAGATCTCTAAAATTGGTTTGCTAATTCCCACTAGTCAATCCAACACTTCCTCATGTTGGGCTATACTTAGCCTCCTACTTGTTGCTTCTATAGAAGCCTGCACATCTCTAAGTGCAACAATGTCTAGCACGGTTGCCACAGGAGTGTTGAAGCCTCTACCACTCTATCAGCCACCACCTATGTCATTGTTTCTTATCTATGATGCTACATCACTAGGACAATCATCCCCTCATCCTCCTCCAAGTGCACCAAGAAAGTGGTGACATTCCCAAAGATCTCTAAGAATTCTTGTTATCCAAAGATGGATACCATCATTTCCCAGGTGCTTGGATTCGATCTTGTAGGCACCTGCATGCATTGTGTTGAAACCAGTGGTGTAGTCTCTTCCAACTAACTTATTGTCCTAGTTACTTCATTGAGGTCACTTAATGTTGGTCAATGGATTGATGGCTCTCCACCACATGGTTCTCCCTGCTACTACTTGATGAGCGATGAGGTACCCCTACACCCAACCATATCAATCACAAGTGTTCACGTGCAATCTAATCAAATTTTGTAGACTTTAATTATCAAGTATGCTAGAGCTAAATGGTGAGTTCATGTTGTCCATTCGTTGTCTTTCTAGTCTCACTTGTGAAATGCAAGTATATGGTTAAGTGTGACTGAGGCATAAGATTTTTATCATTTTATGTTTTATCAACTTGATTACCTAAACAATAATGAAAGTGAGAGTAATTAAATGCTAAGTGAACTATTTTCTAATCTAGCCTAACACAAGTAATCATCCCCACTTCCCAGACACATTTTGAACTTTATTTAAACATTGTTGGGTTGTCAAATGTTAACTATTTTTGAGCTACCAAGTGTCACACGTATGTTCAAAGGGGTCATTCTAGTGTATTTTAATTAATTTCTTAATTAATCAAAATTAATTACTAAATGAATAATGTTAAATGTGAACTGCATGAAATCATAATGTATAAATGCATAAAAAAAAGAAAGTCTCAAGTGCTGCAATGATGAATTAAAGAGCCCATCTTTATTTCCAACACAATGGTTTGTTCAGGTACATCAATGCTTGAATAAAGATCTAATTACACTTAGACCTCTTGCTACAGGCACTTGAAAAATATTTTAACTCTCGAATGAACAAACTGTAAGAATTTATCTACTTGACTAAAAAAACTCCCTCCAAATTGTGTGCCCAAGGGCTGTATTTATAAGCCTAGGAATACCCCGCAATATCACATCTTAGGTCATGATATCGTGTACCCAATATTGTGTACTCGAGATCATGGTCACACCAATATTGGACACCCGATATCAAGGCTCATGTAAAACACAATTCATCATACCCCCATGATTGAATGAAAACTTGTCCTCGAGTACAGAAGAAGAGGAACAAGTCCTTTATAAAATATATTAGGAGGTATGGAATGTTTGAGTAACATGTAGAGTGACACAGAGGAAACAAACAAATATAGAAGTGCCCAAGCATACATCATTATAATTGTGTATAAAATTAGGTGGTCATGACAACAGGAAAGAACACCCTCGGATCAAATGGACATCTGACCCCTCTTGGCAACAAATGAATGAGGGAGAGGTAGAAGAGATTCAGTGGTCATTAACAATCTCCCGTGAGTGATATTGCTGCATCAGCCTTAGTGAAGATAGTCTTGCTTCTAGTCCATGCTTCCCACTATAATCAGAAAAAAATCAAGGATTAGTATATAAAGTGTAACACATAGTAGTTGAATACCTTGTCTTGTTAGTGGTTATACCTAGCTAAGTTGTGATTGTAGTAGATTGGTTGCTTGATAATGTTAATGGTAAGACTGACAAATAGGTTAGGTAAGAGAGGAGGTCCATAAAATTCAGAAAAAGCTTAACACAAGAAATACTGAAAAGAGGGTATAGAAATTCACAATAATAAAAAGAAAGAATTCACTAAAGATAGTTGTGAAGATGCACACAATTGGATGGCATTGATGGGGTAAATAAAAAGAATTCAATTATAAAAATGTCTAAGGTTAAAGAACTTAAGTTAACCAAACCAAAAGATATGTAAGTGGGTCCTCCCCAAAGTAGGCACAAGCCTTTTATGCCCTTGCATAACTTCAAACCAAGGAGTCCATGGGCTCCATGGATAATAAATGGTTACAGAAGGTTAAGTACAAAAACCTAGAAGTAACTAACTGAGAATCTTGACACATCAAACCAGAACATTAAATTAAAACATGAAATCGGTAGTGAGGTGAGATATGAAAAGCATAGATGGATGAAAAAGAGAATGGAATGGAGTTCCTAATTATGGTTACATGAAGTCCCTTGTGGAGTTTGTGATTAAATGATTCAATAGGATCCATCCTTAGTCTAGATCAAAACTAACCACTTTAAGTAACTTTGCATCGACATTCTAAGACTAGTCCATCCCCTGAGACACAAAAATGCTCCCACAAAACAAGCACCATTTCAAATTGGAGAAGAAGTAGGAAGTGAGAAAGGGCCTTAGTTAGAGGATACAAGACAAGTCCCATAACCCTTTTATTTGGTCTAAGGGATGTGCTTTAAATTCCCATATTTTTTTTACTAGGAACCATACCATGCAAAGACCCATGCATTTTTGCATTTATTTTGTCTAAGGGGTGTTGATGGGACATAATATCGCATGGGCTGCGATATCGCGTCTTCCCCTGCGATATCGCATGCGCGATATCACAGTGCGTCGTCATATCTATAAATAAGAGGCGACTCTCCCTTGTTTCAACATCCTAGGCTAGATAGTAGCAAAACTCTAGCAGATTGATCACTCCAGAGATAAAATATTTTCCATGTGCCCGCAGTAGGAGTCCTAAAGTAAACGGATCTTTATTCAAGCAAACATTGTACCTGAACACAAGTGTGTGTACAACAATAAAGATGAGCTTCTTGGATAAACCTTGCAGTGCATGGAATAGGATAATTAGGATTTTATTTATAGTTATTTATTATCTATTATTTACATGCTTTATTAGTTATTTACTTCTTTCTCTCTCAACCCTTCTCTCCTAGTTAAGTGCCTTAGTACGACCGCTTCGAGCACGTGCGTTACACATGGTGATCCCAGCAACGATTAGCATTTGGTAGCCACAGTTGCATCGGTTTAGGGTGTGTACAATAAGTGGGAATGGATGCTGACGCTAGGTTAAATTAGACTTAGTTCATTAGTTAAAGTTATTTAATTAGTCTCTCTACCCTTCAACTCATTAGCATAGGAGACAAAAACATAAAAAGACATAAAAATCATATACCTCAGACTTACTTAACCATACACCATGACAAATACAAGTAAGTCTAGGAAGACAACGAATGATTAACCCTA
>MNCI01033300.1:133413-163803 GCA_015680685.1 Gnetum montanum
ATACCAACAAGGCATTTAAAAGATAGTCGGATCAAGCGTTTAGACATGAACAATATCCCACGCTTTGAAGGGGGATACAACGCGGATCCGCAACATCATTTATAGGCATTCCACGATGACTGCGCCTTGCAAAACATAGAGAACGAGTGGCAAAAATGAAAGTTGTTTCCCAGGACACTCATCAAGGAAGTAGAGAGTTGGTACCGGTCCTTAGAACCAGAAACCATTAGGAGGTGGAGTACGATGTTAGAACTCTTCAACTATAGGTATCAAACATACTCCAGAGTGTCTAACTTGCGTAAGAAGATCCAAGGATGGAAGCAAGGTACTCATGAACCCTTGAATGCTGCCATGGGCCGCTACTATGCATTGTTACATCGTTGCTCGGGCCATGGTTATGCACAGCGGGATCAACTCCGCCACATCGTAGATGGGCTAAGGTATGATACTAAGAGAACCCTTGGGACTTATCTTGAAGGGAGATTATCAAAACTTAGATCCCATGAGGTTCATCGCTTGTTGGAGCAAGTAGCCAAAGAAGAAGGTGAGCTACGAAAAAGGAAAAGTGTGGAAGAATACAACCGTGATCCTTCCCTTTAGAAGAAGGGAGTGAAATTTTGCGATGAAGAGGATGAGTCACCACTCAAAGAGTTGATGAATAGAAAAACCTTGCCGATTCAAAAACTAACAACCGAAATATCGGCTAAGGTAGATCAACTGTGGGATTCCTTAGACTCTAGACTTGAAACTATCCTGAAAACTGTAGAACAGTCTAAGGAGGAACGAAGTAGTGACAAGAACAAGATAAAGTGGAGAGATTTAGGCCCTACACATAACAAAGGCAAGGGAAAAATTACTATCTCCGATGAGGTTGTCGATCCATACACAAACGATGACAGTGGATGTGAGATCTGCCACTATGACCATCCTAAGGGATGTTGTCCAATCATCTCACATCTACAAGAGTCTAGGGTGTATGCACTTAACCTGAGACTCAACCAATGACAGACACCTTGAAAGTTACCTTATCCTCAAGGTAACCCAAGATGGTTCCACCAACCACTAACGTACTATACAAGTGGAACTCCACCAGAACCCATCGGTCAACATCAGTAGTGGAAATATCCACAGTCATGGGGGATGCCACCGCCGAAACATCAATACCCTTACCGAAAATTTGATTCTTATGGCTATTATGTGCAGCAGTCGGTTTCTCCAAGTGACTCTATGGGTCACACAACTCCCTAACATCACTACCAAGCTCGGGAGTACTTTAGGAGGACTCCTTCTCCTCTAGGAGGCACCCCACATACTTACCATCCTCCAACTCCATCTGCACCTCTTCCACCGGTAGTTCCCATAACACCTCCTACTTCAACAATGCAAGGGAAACTCCCCACTCAACCGCAGCAACGAAATGCTACGAAAGCCGTAAACATTCAACCCGCTACTAGTTTTGACAACCATAAAAAGAGAAGACCTTTCTTCAAAACCAAAAGCCCAGACAAGCTCTCACCACAACAAGCAGTTGAGCCTATGTACACTCCTCCACCACAACAGAGTTGTACGCATACGATTATGTTAACGCATACCGTAACTGACTGGATCAAGGTAGGCCACCATCCCAGGAAACTATCTAACCCTAGAAGTCCCTTAATCTATTTACAAATTTTTAGGAATGAACCACATAAGGCTCTTCTTGACTCAGGTTCCGGAGTCAACTTAATTTCATGAGAGATGTATCAAGCCTGGAACTTGCCCCAACTTAAGAAGAGTAACATTCAACTAGAGCTGGCAAACCAATCCATCACCATTCCCTTGGGATTGGTGAAGGACATAGTTATCACTGTGTGTGGTTGGTCATACCCAGCTGATTTCCTAGTGATCGAAGTTAACAACAATGAAGGGGACTTCCCAATTATAATGGGAAGGGCATAGCTAAGCACAATAGACACATGCCTTAGGATCTGGAATCTTTTCTTGCAGATATCTAAGGTAAACATATATGGAGAGATTGAGAAAAAGAAAGTTCTGTGCATCACATACAGTGACTCAGAGGGTGATGACATGGAAGAATGTTTAGCATCTCTTCCATGTAATTAGTGTGCCCAAGAAACACAAATTCAAAGGTGCTTGTATGTAGCAACCACACCAGCAGTAGACATCCTATGGTTGACAGCTACTAGAAAGAGCAACCCAATATGCATGGAATGAATTAGGGGTACAACTCATGTTAACAACCAAGGCATAGACACATTGGAATATGAGCGTCACCAACTTCCACCCCTTAATCTAAGAACATCAGTTGGGAGAAGTTGGACACTTATAAGAAATTCAAACAGGCATACATTATTTCAAATCTCTCCCTTTCCATTTAGTCATGGGGGAGATGGCCACCTATGCTGATCATTGGAGGCCCTTAGTTCTTTTTAGTTTTTTTTTTACATGTTTTTGTTTTACAATTTTTGTTTTACACATTTTTTTTACAAGTTTTTGTTTTACAGTTTTTGTTTTACATGTTTTTTTTTACACGTTTTTTTTACACGTTTTTGTTTTACAAGTTTTTGTTTTACACATTTTTGTTTTACAAGTTTTTGTTTTACATGTTCTTGTTTTACACATTTTTGTCTTACATGTTTTTGTTTTACAAATTTCTTTAACTTTTCTTGTTTTTGTTTTACAACATCGTTATACTTTTTCATTTTTTGTGCGTGAGTGTGTGTGTGTGATCCACCTTGTAAGTTTGTCACATAATAAGTGTTCTTCCCAATGGTATGAACTATTTTTCATTGATTGCCAATGTTTGGTTTTTACCTTTAAGTTACAATGTTGATACTAAGGTATGTTCTTTTGATATGGCAGGCAATGAGTCCACTTCATCTATCCATCCACAAGTTCTATGGTCTCTCTCGACTTGGAAATGTACAATCCTTCCTAATAAGAACTTTAACGAACCAGTGACTAGGTATTTCTCAAACCAAGGAAGGACTCAAGGTTTTAAAAGGGTGTGACTTCAAGGGAACTTGATGCTTTTGTGTTGGCCATTCTCTTGATTGCTTGGATGTTTTCTTCTTAAGTTTTCTTACCGTTCCGATGTCACCCAATTATCGGAAGCTGAGCAAATAAAAATAAGAAGTCTTTGCATGGTGTGGTTCTCACACATAAACACATAAAAACAAAAACAAAAACAAAAAAAAAGAGAAAAAAAAAAGAGAAAAAGTGAGAATTCAAAGTACACCCCTTAGACGAAATAATCACTTGGGCTACAAGCACTGGTTATGGAACTAAAATGTTCCCTCTAACTAAGGCCCTTCTCACTTCCCCTTCTCTCCTCATTCATTTCGTCGGAATGGTGGTGGCTCTTGGGTGAAAGCATTCTTATTATTCAAGGGGATGGATTAGCTGAATTCATTGATGTGAAGTCACTGGACGTGGTTGGTTTGAGGCTAGATTTGGAATGAGATTTGCCAAGTCACATTAATCATAAAACACACAAGGGGTTGTACACCACCTTATTCTTGAGGTCCCATTCCATTCTCTTCTCTCCACCCTTCCCTTCATTGTTCACCTCATTGTCGATTGTATCATTAGTGTATATCTTGGTAGATGCATTGTTTTCTTTTTGGTAAATTCTTATGGTTAAGACTTTAACTCTTGTTCCAAATGACATTCCCAGAGCCTACGGACTCTTTGAATGTGGGTTTGTTAGGGCATTAAGGGCATGAGCCTACTTTGGGGAGGACCCACTGGCATTCCTATTTGGTGCATCCATTAGGTTCTTTCCCTTAACATTTTTTGCAATCTATTTTATTTTGTTCATTTCATCTTGACATCCATTTCATCGATGTCCTAGTTGTCTCTTTTTATCCATCCTTCTTATTCCTTTTCTTTTTCCATTCTCTCGCTACCGGAGATTTGAGATTAGTCATGGGGGTATGGGGCCCAATTTTTTCGATTTTCTCCTAACCCCTACACCTTCGATAGTCATCATTAATATATCTCCAAATCTGTATCAGTCATACAACAACTCAGCCAATGGACTTACATCGAAGCAAGGTATCAATTGCATTGAAATTCATTTACCCTTGCTAATATAAGACTGTGTTGTGTGTGCAGATGGTAATCATACAACAACAGATTGGATCTAGAGGGAACACTTAGAATGGAGCGATGCTAAAACAGCTATGCAAGGAGCAAGATCGATGACGCGCTTACGGATGGACAATGAAAGGCGCAATCTTGGCATTGGCAACAGCAAAACTTCTTTCTCTCTCTCTTTCTCAAGCTGCCAAATGAGGCCTGATGTCAATGTAATAAGGTGTTTACCCTTGTTATCATGAACACCAATTTTGTTATGTCTTGTAATGATGATTCNAATGGGACGCGATATTGGGCCGTCGCGATATCGCATCCCTCGCGATATCGCGTACATGATATCGCGTCTTCCCTTGCGATATCACGTACATGATATCATGGTGCGCCATCATATCTATAAATAAGAGGTAGCTCTCCCTTGTTTCATCATCCTAGGCTAGACAGTAGCAAAACTGTAGCAGATTGATCACTCCAGAGATAGAATATTTTCCATGTGCTCGCAATAGGAGTCCTAAAGTGAACAGATCTTTATTCGAGCAAACATTGTACCTGAACACAAGTTTGTGTACGGCAATAAAGATGAACTTCTTGGATAAACCTTGCAGTGCATGGAATAGGCTAATTAGGATTTTATTTATTGTTGTTTATTATCTATTATTTACATGCTTTATTAGTTATTTACTGCTTTCTCTCTCAACCCTTCTCTCCTAGTTAAGTGCCTCAGTACGACGGCTTCGAGCACGTGCGTTACGCGTGGTGATCCCAGCAACGATTAGCGTTTGGTAGCCACGGTTGCATCGATTCAGGGTGTGTACGGTAAGTGGGAATGGATGCTAACGCTAGGTTAAATTAGGCTTAGTTCATTAGTTAAAGATAGTAATTAGTCTCTCTACCCTTCAACTCATTAGCATAGGAGACAAAAACATAAAAAGACATAAAAATCATATACCTTAGACTTACTTAACCATACACCATGACAAATACAAGTCTGGGAAGACAACGAATGATTAACCCTAAGTGTTCCGTGAGGCATGTAGGCACTTAGTCTATGGAGTTCGACCGGATCGTGCGGGTTACGTGCATATTTGCATGGTTGAGTGTAGGGGTACCTCGCCATTCATCAGGTGTGCTTTGAATCCTCATTTTTTTATTTTTTTATGAGGATTCCATCATGCAAGGACTTATTTGACTTCCTGTTGTAGAATGACATGGAACAGTGACATGTTCATGAGAACACCCCTGCACATAGGAAAATGAAAAAGCATGAAGAATACCACATCCCTTTAAAGCCACACCCTGTCCAGACCTTTGAATCCTTCCCAATTCCAAAAACTACACAAGTCACAAATTTATTAAAGTTATATTAATAAAAAAGGGATTGCACATTTCCAAAACAAGAAAAACCATAGAGTCTATGGATGGTTGGAGGATGTAGACTCACTACCTATTACAGGAAAAGAAACCATGTCCTAGTTATCAATAACAACATTCAAAGTTAGAAATCAAACATCAACAATCAAATCACAAATGATACATACCACCATCAAGTAGCACATTACCATTGTACCTAGCACCTTATTAGCAAAAAGAGTAGAAAATTACACCAAACATGAGAAAATATAAAAGAAAGTAAAAGATATTCAAGAAATATTAAATATACTAACGATGGTGTAAAAAAAACTTAGAAAAGATCAATAACCTAAAAAAAAATATGTAAAACAAAGAATATGAAAAATAAAAAGTTGTAAAACCAAAAATGTGTAAAACAAAAAGTTAAAAGACTAAGGAGCCATTTAAAAGTGTCAGTATGGATGGCCATCTCCCCTACGACTAAGTTGGAAAGAGGAGATCCAAAGGATTGAGCATGGTTATCTATCTTGCAAGGTGTTTGTTGAGTTGGTTGACTTGGGCTCATGGAAAGGTTTTAGTTGTTGGATTTTGACTAATTGCTTCTTATCTAGGTTGTCAGGTTTATATATGATCATGGCCCCAGATGAAAAGTCTCTTCAATAATGTAAAGTCCTTTCCATAATGTTTGAAACTTGGTTCGTTGAGGTACGTGTGTAGGATTCCAGTAGAGAACCTTGTCTCCTAGTTGAAACTTAACTTTTCTTATTTTGAGGTCATTGCATTTTTTGTTGAATGCCTTATGTACTTTGTTGGATGATAGGGCCATTAATTGATTTTCATCTAGCAAGCCGAGGTTCATTAATCTTTCCTTTTATGCTAGACTTAGATCCATGTTAAGGTCACAGGCTGTAGAGAGTGTATAGAGCTTGGATTCAATGGGCAATGTTGGTAGTTTTCTATACATGAGCTCATAGGGAGAATAACCTATGGGAAGCTTCCATGTGGAGCGATAGGTGTAAAGGGCATCGTTTAGTTTGGTGCTCTAGTTCCTTTGGTACTTGCTAATAGTGCATGTTAGAATTTTTGTAATCTCCCAATTAGTGACTTCAGCTTGACCTTTGGCTTGAGGCTAATAAGGTGTTGTGAGTTTGTGCTCAACCCCCAAGCACTACATAAGTTTGTAGAAAGTGGCACCTATGAAATGAGTTCCATTGTCAAAAATTGATGCATGAGGCACACCAAACTTGTTTATGATCTTCTGTTGTATAAACCGAGTAGTAGTAGTGGATGTACAGTCGGTAAAGACTGTTGCTTCTACCCACTTAGTGCAATAGTCAACTGCAACTATTATATATGCCCTTCCATTTAACCTAGACATGATAGGACCCATAAAGTTAATGCCACAAATATAAAATGGCTTTAGAGGTTGAATCCATTGTTGTGGCCCCTCCATCCGAGCTATCATTCTACCATCTCTCTGACAACAATCACAAGTGCTAATGAACTGGTGTGCATCTTTGAAGATTGTTGGCCACTAATATCCTACCATAAGGATTTTTATGACCATGCATCTCCCAGCATAATGGCCTCCACAAGGATCTTTGTGAGCATCCTGGAGAATGTGTAGTTGATCTATGTTAGGGACACACCAGCATACTAGGCCATCGGGACATACTTTGTAAAGGTTCCCATTGATTTCCATGAAATTATTAACCTGGTGAAGAAACTATTGTTTCTTCTGGGTGTCCAACACTTGCAATAATTCTTTCTTGAGCATATACGTAAGAATGACATCATTTCATCTTGGTTCATTGGGTATTTGTGCATTAATAGCCCTTGCAAAAAGATATTCATTATGAAATTGATCAGATAATGGGATCTCTTTCTCCTTGTCATCCCATCTTAGCTATGATAAGTGGTTGACAACCACATTTTCCACATCCTTTTGATCTACCATTGTGAGATTGAACTCTTGCAAAATTATGAGCCACCATATGACACAAGGGCTCACCATTGGTTTATTTATTAAAAACTAGATGGTGCTATGATCTGTGTGCATGAACACTTTATAACCAAGCACATAGTGCTTGAACTTTTCTAAGGAAAACACCATCACCATCAACTCTTTTTCTGTAGTGGTGTAGTTCAATTGTTTACTTGTGATACTCAGACTTGCGCAGTGAATGTAATATGGATGTCTTTGATCATCCATTTGTGTATGCACTGCCCCTAAAGAATAATTTGATGCATCCATCATCATATGAAATGGCCTGGATCAATCAAGTGCTTGTAGAATTGGGGTCTCAACAAGCTTCTACTTCAGTTGCTGAAATGTTGTTTCACATGCAGGGCTATAGACAAATGGTGCATCTTTCTTTGTTAATTCAACCAACGACTTGGCAATTTTGAAAAAGTTCTTGATGAAGCGCTGGTAGTAGCCAGTATGACCAAGGAATGACCACACTTCTTTAACTGTTTCTAGTTGATAGGTTATTCCTTGGATGACCCTTAGCTTTTCAAGGTTCACCTTGATTCCTACTTTTAAGATATGGTGCCCCAAGACTAAGCCTTCTTAGACCATAAGATGGCTGTTTTGCCAATTAAGCTGAAGGTTTGTTTTGACACATCTCCTCACACCTGCTCAAGATGGTCCAGGGCTTACTCAAACATAGCTCCATAGGTAAAAGTCATCCATGAAGACTTCTACCCCGCTACCAATTTGTTGTTGGAAAATGCTAAGGAATAATTGTTGAAATGTAGCTAGGGCATTACATAGACTAAATGGCATTTGACGGTAAGAAAAATTCTACCAAGGACTTGTGAAAGTCGTCTTCGCCTAGTCCTCTGGTGCGATTTGGATTTGGTTATAGCCACTATAACCATCTAGAAAGCTATAGTAGTTATGCCCATAAATGGTGTTCAACACTTGTTCAACAAAGGATAATAGAAAATGATCTTTGAAAGTTGTCGTATTGAGTAGTCAGAAGTTGATGCACACCCACCATTTGCCTCCTTTCTTAGGCACAATCATGAGTGGGCCAACCCACTCACTATCTATAATAGGGTAGATAAATCCTACCTTGATGAGTTGCTCGATCTCCTCTTTGACAATCTACTTTAATTTGGGATTCAATCGCCACTATAGCTATTAGCTTAATGGTAGAGTCAGTGTATATCTAGTGCTGGCATATTCTTGGATCTATTCCTGTGAGCTTAGAATATGACCAAGCAAAGGTTGCTGACCATTTTTCCATAACATTCATCAACATCTTCCTTGGTCCTAGAGTAAGTTTAGCATTAATAATGATTGGTTTTTCATTTTTCAAGAACACATACTCCATTCTGGTTTGTAGTGTCTTTAATTCAAGGGGTTCTTGTTTGAAATTGTTAGGAATCTCCAACTCTCCCTAATTGATATCATCATTTACTCCCTCGGAGAGCTAGTGATGAACTCACTGAAGTTCACCCATACTTGCAACATAACCACACATTAGGCCCTTAGTAGGTTCCATGCACAATGTACTGCTGCTAAAATCAGCTATCAACCATTGGGTGCCTTCTTGTTTTGTGGTTACCATGTACAAACATCTTTGGATTTCAACTTCTGGTGCACACTGCTTACATGTAGAGATAGACATTCACTTCATTAATCATAGCTTCTGCACACAATGGCATCCTGAATCATTGTACACAATACATGGAACCCTCTTCTTCTCAATCTTCCCAAATTCATTTTCTTTGGATATCTCTAAGGAAAGATCTCTAATGCCCATTTTGGCATCAACAATGCTTAACCACACCCTTCCCATAATAATTGGGAAGTCTCCCTTACAGTTCTCCCCCTTGATTACTAGGAAGTTGATAGGATATGACCACCCACAAATAGTGGTCATGATGTCTTCTACCAATCCCAATGGAATAGTGATGGACTAGTTTGCCAGCTCTAGCCTAATGTTACTATTCTTCAAGGGAGGAAGGTTCCATGTAGTGTACATCTCATGTGAGATCAGATTAACACCAAAACTAGAGTCAAGAAGAGCTTTACAAGGCTCATTCTTAGTAATTTGCAAATATACTAAGGAACTCCTGGAGCCAACTAACTTCCTAGGTAGGTTACTAGCTCGAATCCAATTAGATACAACATGGATCAACATCACGGTATGGATTTAAGGGGGATTTTGGTTTGAAGGGGACTTGGATAAAGGTGATGTAGAGGAAGGTGGAGGAGTAGGGTCACTAACCACTAGTATGTATAAGGGCTTTGGTGGACTATGAGGTTGGAAGATGGATCTTTTCTTTGATCATGGTTCTGACTCACTTGGTTGGCTAACTGGTTGCAGGTTAACTGCCCTCGTAGTGTTTCTTTGCTATGGTTGGGCAAGTAATTCACCTTGCATGGATGGAGTAGGTGGGAGCTATGTAGGAGGAGGAGGAGTAGGTGCAGGAACAAGAGGAGCATGAGAATAGTAGGTGGTATCCCTCCTTGCATATTGTGGTTGGTAAACTTCAAAAGGGTAGTGGTGAGGTTGGTAATCAGCAATATGACCAAAAGAGTCCCATGGAGATGAAGGTTGCTAAACATAATAACCATAGGGATTTGGTTGCCAATAGGGGTATTGTTATCTTGGAGGTGCCAACGCCCATGATTTTGGTTGCTACCACTGCTAGTACAATTCATAAGGTTGTAGTGGAGTTCCACTTGGATAATACTATTGTGGTTGGTGGAACTGTTGAGAGTTACCTTGTGGATAAGGAAATATTTTGGGTGTTTGCCTTTGTGCAAGTTGTGGATGTAAGGCATACATCCCAAATTCTTGCAAGTGTGACACAATTGGACATCATCCCTTGGGATGTTCATACTAGTAGATACACACCCACCATCATCATCTTTTTTGTTGTTTACAACCATCTCTATCGCAGCCATCTTACCCTTACCCTTGGATATGGCATGTTTAGCTTCCTTACATCTCTGACACTCACACTTACCTCTTTGTTCCTTGGGCTCTTTAACAATTTTTAAAACAACTTGAAACTTATTATCCATGAGTCCCATAATTGGTCAACCTTAGCTGTAATTTTAGACTAAAATTTTTGGAGTAGCAAGGTTTTCTAATTAGCCATCTCATCTCTTGTTGACTCATCCTCACTGTCGCAAAATTGAATCCCCCTTTTGTAAATGGAAGGATCCTTGTTGTATTCCTCTACACTTTCTCGCTTTCTCAATTCTCCCTCCTCCCTAGCTACCTACTCAATTAACTTTTGAATTTGATGGACGCTTAACTCTATCAGTATCCCTTAAGCATAGACACCAAGGGTTTTCCTTATTTTGGATCACAACTTGTCTATAATATGGTGTAGTTGATCAAGCTAAGAATATCCATGGCTAGGACACTTATGCAACAGAGAGTAGTATTAGCCAATAGCAGCATCCAAGGGCTCATGGTTTCCTTATTTCCATCCTTGAATCTACTTTCTTAGGTTGGACACTCAAGAGTACATTTGATATTTGTCATTAAGTAATTCTAACATTGTACTCCATTGCCTAATTGATTCTAGTATGTAGGACTAGTATCGATTTTCTACTTCCTAAATGAGTGTCCTTGGAAATAATTTCAACTTCTATCAATCGTTCTTAATATTCTACAAGGCATATGCATCCTGGAAGGCTTGGAGATGATTTTGTAGATCAATGTCATAGCCTCCCTTAAACTGAGGGATGTTGTTCATGTCCAGCCTCTTTATTATGCTATCCTTTACATGTCTTATTGGAATACTCATGGCCTCTGCAATGTTTAACATGCTTTGAGTGGCAAGTAGAGGTTCATCAAGGCCATAGTGATCATGCCTATGATGTTCTCTACTAACCCTTCTTTCATGGCGATGGGTCTCTTTGGATCACCCACACCTCCAATCATGACTATCCCAATGGTCCCTTCTGTTGTTTTAGTCTTGTCAGTCACCTCCATCATAGTCATGCCCTCTGTGATCATGATCTGAGCTAGATGAAGAATAAGATGATGACAAAGGGATAGAGGAATGAGGGCTTGCATCATGCTAACACCTACTACCTTCTCATCAATGATTGTGACCATGATTGTGATTGCGACTTCCACTTGTCCCCTTGTCATGACTTGATCCTCCAGATCCATTTTTGTCATTAGATCCATTCCGACCAGAACCAGGATTATGAATTGTGGATTGCATGTTTTGGTTGAGGGCCCCTTAACCAAAGTTAAAGAGAGGAGTGTTACCAAAGGAAAAGTCCCTAGAGAAGTGTTCGCCTCCATCCAACGGGCCAAGTGAAGGTGGAAAAGTGTTTGAACCCTTGCCCTTTGAAAGCTCATGTTGTTGCTCTAGCTAACAATTCCTTAACCTCTATGCTTTAGTGGGATGATAATTCCTTGAATTTGGATCTCACATCTCATACTCCCCATGACAATGTTGAAGTCCATGTCATGTAAGCATTAGCTAGAGCATAGCTAGAACAAATTGATCTGGTGGAAACACAATGTTGCCTTCCATGCCATGCCATCACGAAATTTCATCTTAATGTAAGATGAAGGTGAAGTCTGGTACATACTCATCGAGATGAGCATATACCACCCAGTATTGTTGAGGCACTTAGTTTGTCCTAGGCAGAGATACATTTTATATTAGTGAATCTATATGTAGTGTGCAGTTAAGATTTAATTTAGTTATAATAATAATTTTATTTTTGGAAGATTTGACCTTAGGGTTTGAACAACGAGGTTCCTAAGTTTCACTAAGCTTAGATAGCACACATAGAACTAAAGCCCCCAACAACAACATCAATGATGAGTAGCAAGGTGCCCCTACATCCAACCATACGAATCATAGGCATTCACATGCAATCTGGTTGAATTCCATAGACTTTAATTACCAAGTACGCTAGAGCTAAATGGTGAGTTTGTGTTGTTCGTTCATTGTCTTCCCAGTCTTACTTGTGAAATGCAAGTGTATGGTTAAGTGTGACTGAGGCATAATATTTTTATCATTTTATCTTTTATCAATTTGATCACCTAAAACAATAATGAAAGTGAGAGTAATTAAATGCTAAGTGAATTATTGTCTAATCTAGCATAACACAAGTAACTATCCCCACCTCCTGGACACATCCTGAACTTTGTGTAAACATTGCTGGATTGTCAAATGGTAACTATTTTTGAGCTACCAAGTGTCACACGTATGTTCGAAGGGGTCATTCTTGTGTATTTTAATTAATTTCTTAATTAATAAAAATTAATTTCTGAATGAATAACATTAAATATGAACTACATGAAATCACAATGTATAAATGCATAAAGAAAGAAAGTCTCAAGTACTACAAGGATGAATCAAAGAGCTTGTCTTTATTACCAACACAATGGTATGTTCAAGTACATCAATGCTTGAATAAAGATCCAATTACACTTAGACCTCCTACTAGGGGCACTTGGAAAATATTATAACTTTTGAATGAACAAACTGCAAGAATTTTGCTACTTGATTAAAAAAAATCCCCTTTAATATTACATACCTCATGATATCACATACCTAATATTACATCTTGAGCCATGATATTGCATACTCGATATTGTGACCACCCTGATATCAGAAAATCAATATTGGGGCTCATGTAAAACACAATTCATTACTACTATAGAAGTTTTTCATAGAGAATTCTCATGCATTCTATTGTGCACAAGCCTCTAACATTATTTCTCTAGTGGGTGGTGGTGGTGGCCACTCCTCTTCAAGTAGCTTAGTAGGAGCTTTGTCCTTCATCATTTCCTACTAAGATGTAGCAAAAGCATGATAGATCATGTCATTCGCATAAGTGGCTATACCTCCCCTTTTGCAGAGTTTTTTGATCAAGCATGGAAAGGGAAGTGTCTTTCTCCCTCACTCATTATCTTTGAAATGCTTTTTAATCTCCAAGAAGATGAGCTAGGGGTGGTTAACTAGAAATTTCCCACTTAAAGTGGCACATGCATGAGTGGATAAGGCAATGACCTTGCTTAGCCTCACTATTGGGTTTGGGTGATAGGCCACAATGTTAAAGTAAACTCTCTTTGCCTTGGTGAGTGCACCGTACTCCTTATGGTCCACTCCATAGCACTGTTGGACCCATTCCTTTTTGACTTCTTGGTTTGCTTGTGTGGGAATCTCCACCAATGTTACCTTGATCTTAGGTACTTTTAGGACCTCTACAATGGCCTCAACCAAATAGGACACACCAATGTCTTTGATTTTTACTAAAGTGTCCACTTATCAATTTTTCTAGAAGATATAAGTTTCTCCCATGTACCACTTTCCACTAGAAGTGAGAATGGAACACATGGGAAACCCTTGTAGTTGTGTCTTAACCTCCTCTAGTGCCAAGTCCAAGAAGGGTCCAAAGTTGAGTTTCTAAAAAACAAAACTTTGAACTTCCTTAGAGTGGATTTGCTTAAGGCAAGCTTTGGTCAAAGTGACTTCTAGATTTGGTCTAAGCCTTGACACCTCATCTTGTCTTAACTGGCCTATTTTTGTGGTAAGAATTTGATGAAAAAACTTTACTTTGGGCTCCTCTCAAAGAGGTCCCATGGCATGTGTCTCTACTTTGTCTTCTTGGGGCTGTTGTGGCTATTGGTCCCTTCACCCTCTTGGTCCCATCCCCCAAGATTAGGATGGTCCTTTTCCTTGTGATCTCTTTGGTGCCATCTATGATCACAAACATAGCCAATGATTAGTGTCTTATGTGTAACGTTCATTACTTTGATACATGTCCATATTTGGGCTAGTCACACTTAGGCTAATTTGTGATCATGACAGATTGATTATTTTATTATTATTTTATTCCAATGGCTATCCAAGTTTGTTGGTGAGGTTTAACTTATGTGGATTGCTAATTTTTAATATTATTTTATTAGCTAAGCCATTTGGGAGTTAGAAAAATTTTGAAAAATTCTCCATCATAAACCATAGGTTTGTGGCCCCCACAAAGTAAAGCTCACCTATGATAGCTCAAGGGTTGAACAACGAGTGGAATCAAATAAGTGGTTAAGAAGTTAAGGTCTTGGAAATGCTCTCAGTTGTAAAATATGCAAAAACTCCCCTAGCATTATGATGCAAATGTGAAAATTTGGCTAAGTCCCATCACGTATTTATCCTATTTTTCTGTTGTGTCAACGTAGCTGAAGACAAAATTTTTTACATTGAAAAAACTAAGGAAAAATATTTTTACCATGAAATTGGAGTCCTGATGAAGCCATAAAAGCCTAGAATAAGGACAAATGAGTGAACAAGGTAGTGCAAAACCTAGATTCTTTGAGGTGGAAAACAAAGGTTTTGAAAGCAAAATGACTAATGGATAGGAGATTTAACCACCCCAACCATAGAGTATACAAGTGGGTCCTTCCCATAATAAGATCATGCCCTTAATGTCCTTGTATGCCATCATACCAAGGAGTCCATGGGCCTCAAGGATGATTTATGGATATGGATCATCAAAAATCAAATCATCGAAGAAACCATCAAAGAATTAAGACCTTTTAAAATGAGCCCATTCATTAACCATGATAGGAGGTTGTGAGATGGTAGATGGGAAGAACTAGAGGATGAAAGAGAGAGACTATGGAATGAAGTCCCACATCATGATTACATGAAGTCCCTTGTGGATGATGTGATTATAATGACCTAATAGTATTCCATCCTTAGTTAGAGTCAAGACCATCCACTTCCAATGACTTTGCATTGGCACATTGCAACTATTCCACCTCCTAGAGTATACGAGCATCCCCATATATCACTCACCATTCCAAAGAAAGAAGAAAAGAGAAGTAAGAAGTGAAGAGGGCCTTAGTTAGAGGGGTGCCTTCAAGCATGGTAACATGTCCTTTCAACCCCATAACCAATACTTGGAGCCCATTATTTTTTCTAAGGGGTGTGCTTTAAATTCCCATGGTTTTTTTTTATGGGAATCACACCATGCAAATACATCACTTCCTATTCTTGGTTGATAGTAGAAATGGTGAGGAATAAATGGTAATACCCATGAAACTAATGATGGTAGGTAGATACAAAAGCTAACAAATCCCCTTGAAGCCATACTGTTGTTCATCCACTTGATTAGTTCCAAGTCTAGAAAGTACCAAGGTCATAAATTCATTATAAGTTATTCTTAAGAAGGGACCTCATATTTTCAAAATGAGGAAACACCATAGAGTTATGTGGAATGGGTGGATGACATGAACTCACTACCTAATATCATGAAAAAACCAATGTTCCATTAATCAACATCAAGATTCCAAGATGAAATCTAGTCATTTGCAATCAAGTAAATAATGCAATTTAATTAACCACCATCAATCAGTAGTTGTGTTTGGCACCAAAGTCCTAATGGCAATAAAGAAAAAGAATACACATAAGAAAAGTCCAAATAAAGCAAAATATAGAAACAATTGTAAAATATTCAAGAAAATGGAAAAAGTGTAAAATAAAAAAGTTGAAAAAAAAATAGAGAAGCCACTCATGTAATATCAACATGAATGGCTATCTCCTCCATGACTAAGTTAGATGAGAGAGATTTGAAAAATTGCACATGCATGACCATTAGTTGAGCCATTCTTTTCACTAGTTGTTTTTGGTTCCAAGAAAGGTTTAAGTTGTTGGGTGTTGATCAAAAATATCTTACTTAGGCTATCAAGATGGTATATCATCATGGCCTTGGATGATATATGATATAAGGGTCCTCTCATAACATTTGAAATTTGGTACATTGAGGTATGTGTATGGGGTTCCATTAGAGCACCTTATCTCCTGATTAAAAATTTAATTTTCATATCTAAAGGTTATGACATTGCTTGTTATGTGCCTTGTGCACTTCATTTAATGATAGGACCATTAGTCTATTTTCTTCTAGCATGTTTAGATTCATCCATCTTTCTTTTTAGGCTAAACATAGGTCCAAGTCAAGGTCACAAGCTATTGAAAGTGTACAAAGCTCAGATCGGATGGAAAGCATTGGAGGTTTTCCATACACTAACTCATAGGAGAAATAACCAATAGGAAATTTCCATGTTGAAAAATAAGCCCAAAGAGCATTGTTGAATTTATTACTCCATTCCTTTCTATATTTACTAATTGTTTATGTTGGTATTTTGGTGATTTCCCTATTAGTAACCTCAACTTGACCATTAGCTGTGGGGTGGTAGGGAGTTGTTAGTTTATGTTCGACCCCCAAGCATTGTATGAGCTTTAGAAAAGTGGCACCAGTAAAGTGTGTCCCATTATCAACAATTAGTCCCCATGGCATACCAAACTTGTTGACAACATTTTTTTGTACAAACCATGCCACTGTAGAGGATGAATAGTCGATGACAATAGTGGCTTCAATCCATTTGGTAAAGTAGTCAACAACCATAATAATGTAGTCCTTTCCATTTGACATAACGTTGATGAGCCCCATAAAATCAATCCCCCATAGATTGAGAGGCTCCAATGGTTGGATCTATTGTTGTGACCCTTTCATGCGCATGGTCATCCCTCCATCATGTTGGCACCAATCACAAGAACGAAAGAATTTATGGATGTCTTAGAATCGTGGGCCAATAATATCTTTCCATGAGGATCTTAATGGTCATCCTCCTTCTAGCATACTGGCCCCCACAAGGACCTTC
Organism: Gnetum montanum; assembly: GCA_015680685.1. Taxonomy (NCBI): domain Eukaryota; kingdom Viridiplantae; phylum Streptophyta; class Gnetopsida; order Gnetales; family Gnetaceae; genus Gnetum; species Gnetum montanum. Next base: position 150,519 of record MNCI01033300.1, read on the forward strand.
ATGTGCATCCTAAAGGACTCAAAGTTGATCTATATTAGGGACACACCATCACACTAGGCCATCTGCACACTCTTTTAGAGGTTTCTATTGATTTCCATAAAGTGTTTAGCTTGATGAAGAAACTATTGTTTATTCTTATGGTCCAACTTCTATGGCATCTTTTGGATAAGTAGATAAGAGAGGATGTTATTGAACCAATTTATTTCCCTGGCATCTTGAGCATTAACAACACTAGCAAAGAGAAGTTCATCAAAAAATTGATTTGATGGCAAGGTCTCATCTCTTTTGCTATTTCATCTTAACCAAGATAAGTGATCAGCAATCACATTCTCAATCCCCTTTTAGTTAATCATCATCAAATAAAACTCTTGAAGGATCACCAACCACTGTATGACATAGGTGCTCATCGTTGACTTATTCATCAGGAATTGTATGGCACTATGGTCAGTGTACACAAAAACTTTGTATTGAAGCATATAGTGCTTGAATTTCTCTAACATGTACACCACTACCATAAGCTTCTTTTTAGTGGTGGTGTAGTTGAGTTGTGCATCCATAATGCTTCTACTTGCACAATGGATGTAATATGGACGTTTCTAATTGTCCATCTATGTAAGCATAGCTTCTAATGCATAGTTTGATGCATTCATCATAATGTGGAATGACTTGGACCAGTCTAGTACTAATTGAATCAAATTTTCTACAAGTTTCTACTTCAACTATTGGAATGAATTTTCACATTCCTTAGTACAAACAAATGGTGCATCTTTCTTTGTAAGTTCTACCAATGGCTTGGCAATCTTTAAGAAGTTTTCAATGAAGTACCTATAATAACCAATGTGGCTAAGGAATGACCTCACATCTTTCATTATTTCTAGTTGTCTAAAAATTCCTTGGATGATCCTTATTTTCTTTGGGTTCACCTTGATCCCTTTGTTTGAAATTTGATGCCCAAAAACAATGCCTTGTTGGACCATTAGATGGCTTTTTTTCCAATTGAGTTGTAATTTATTCTACACACATCTTTTAAGCACTTACTTAAGGTAATCCAAGGCTTCCTTAAAGGTAGCCCCATAAGTAGAGAAGTCATCCATGAAGACTTCTACCCTGCTACCAATCTGTGGCTAGAAAATGCTAAGGACCAATCATTGAAATGTGGGAGGAGCATTGCATAGGTCAAAGGGCATCTTTCAATATGAAAAAGTCATCCAAGAAATTATGAATGTTTTCTTGGCCTAGTCCTCTAGTGTAATCTAGATTTGGTTATAGCCACTATAAGCATCTAGAAAGCTATAGTAATAATGCCTTGCAATGGTGCCTGTCATTTGGTCCATGAATGACAATGGAAAATGATCTTTGTAAGTTGTCATATTTAACAGTTGAGACTCTATGCAGACTCTTCATTTTCCTCCTTTTTTTGGACATAATAACAAGCAAGCTAACCCACTCACTATCCACAATTGGAAAAATGAACCTGGCCTTGAGGAGTTGTTCAGTCTCCTCTTTAATGATTTACTTGAGTTTTAGGTTCAAGCATCTTTGTGGCTATCTCTTTGATTTGATGGAGGGGTCTATATAAATTTTATGCTAACATATCCTACAATCAATTCCTATTAACTCATGATATGACTAGGCAAAGGTTGTTAGCCATTTTTATGCAACCTTCAATAATTTCTTTTTCTATTTTGGAGCAAGTGTGCCATTACTAATTGTTGTCTTCCCATTATTCAAAAATGCATATTCCATTCCTACTAGTAAAACCTTTAATTCAATGGGCTCTTGCTTCAAAGTTTCAAGGATCTCCAACTCTCCCCAATCGATATCACTTTAGGCATCAAAGAGTTGGCAATGGGGTTGCTCCAACTTATCCATGCTTTCCACCTAGGTATTAGTGAGGCTCTCAGTTGGTTCCATGCATATTATTGATCCAACCTACTAAGTGTCCTCTTATTTAGTGGCTTCTCCATGTAGACATCTTTGAATCTTTGCCATCTTTTCATATTGACTACATGCCTAAAGTGATGTGCCTTTAATGGTCCATAGTATTTGCACACAGTGGCACCCTATATCATTGTACACGATGCATGGAACTCTCTTCTTAATTTTTCCAAATTCATTTTCCTTGGAAATCTCCAAAGAAAGGTCTCTAATCCCCAACCTTTCTTCTATGGTGCTTAGCCATGCTCTCCCCATGATGATAGGAAAGTCCCCTTTACAATTCTCCACATGGATCACCAAAAAATGGATAGGATAGGACAACCCACAAACTATGGTCATAATATCCTCTACCAATCCTAAAGGAATAGTGATGGATTGGTCTTCCAACTCCACTCTGATGTTGCTCTTTTTTAAAGGAGACAGGTTCCAAGCTTTTTATATCCTATGAAATCAAGTTAACTTCAAAACCTGAATCTAAAAGAGCCTTACATGGGTCATTTCTAGCAATCTGTAAGTAGATAAGAGGACTTCCAAGATTAGATCTCTTCTTAGGAAGATGATTGGCATTGATCCAATTTGTGATCGCATGGGTCAACATGACAATGTGCAACTAGGGAGCACTTTGGTTTGAAGGTTGCTCAATGAAAATTTTAGAGTTTGAAGTAGTAGGGTTAACAATCATAAGTGTTTGTGAGGGCTTTGTGGGGTTGTTGGTTTTGAAGAATGACATATTGAAAGGCTTGGATTCAAAAACACTTAGTAGAGGAGCTGATTGTAAGTTTACTATCCTTGTAGCATTTCTCTTCTATGCCTAGGTAGTGGCTAGGCAGGTATTTCACCCTACATGAATGGAGTAGGTGGTAAAGAAGTTAAAGATGGTGATGCAAGTATGGATGGGTGTTGAGAAGGATAGAAATAAAATGAGGGCTCCCCTCTTGAAGAAGATGCTCTATAGTATTCTCGAGGGTAGTAGTGGTTTGGGAAGCAAGTGTGACTGAAAGAATCACATGGAGAGATTGGCTATTGAACATAGTATCCATAAGGATCAAGTTGGTGATAAGAATACTACTACCTTAGAGGTGGCATCCCCCATGACTGTAGGTGTTGCCACTGCTACTACTTTTGAGGTTGAGCTAGCACTTCACTCGAATAGTAAGCTTGTTGGTGGAACTACTACCAATAGTTGCCTTCTAGATAAGGCAACCTTCTTGGTGCTTGCAATTTTGCCAATCTAGGATTTAAAGAATACATCCCAAATTCTTGTAAGTGCAAAAATATAGGGCAACATCCCTTGGGATTTTCATATTGGCAAATATCATACCCCTCATCATTAGATTCTAAATCCACAACCTTCCTTACTACCACAACTTTGTCCTTATCTTTGCGATATTCATGTTCAACCTTCTTTTTTTCCTTCATTCACAGCCACTACCTCCTTGATCTCTATGTTTCCTCTGCAATCTTTAGAGTAGTTTGGAACTTCTCATCTAGGGAGTCCCACATCTTATCAACCTTAGCTGATATTTCTGTAACATATTTTTGGATTGATAAGGTTTTCCTTTACACCACTTCATCAAGTGATGCCTCCTCTTCATTCTCACAAAAATGGACCTCCATCTTGTAGATGGAGGGGTCTTTGTTGTATCCTTCTACACTTTCCTCTTTTTAGTTCTCCTTCCTCTTTGACCACTTACTCAATGAGCCTTTGAATCTCATGGACCTTTAGCTCAAAAAGTCTTTCTTGGGGATAGACCCCAAGGATTGTCCTTGTTTTAGTTCTGAGCCCATCTATGATATGGTGTAGTTGATCCCATTTAGAGTATCCATTACCTAGGCATCGGTGAAACAAAGAGTAGTACCTACCCATGCCCACATCCAAGGACTCGTGAGTGCCTTATTTCTACCATTGAATTTGCCTCCTCAAATTGGTTACTCTAGAGTATGTTTGGTATTTATCATTGAACAGCTCCAGCATTATACTCCATCATCGAATAGATTTTGATTCTAAGGACTGATATCAACTTTTTACTTATTTTATGAGTGTCCTCAAGAATAGTTTCAACTTTTTCTATTCATTCTCCACATTTTGCAAGACACAAGCATATGCTTTCAAATGATTCTATGGATTTGAATTGTATCCCCCCTCAAACCTAAAAATATTATACATATTCAACTGTTTAATGCAACTAGCCTTCAAGTTCTTGGTTGGAATTCTAATAGCCTTTGAAATATTCAACATATTCCTAGTAGTTATCATGGATTCATCATAGTCATAATGGTCTCTGTGGTCCCTGTTATGGCTATGATGCCTATGATGAGACTTGTTATGCCTTCATTCTTGATGATGTTCATTCCCTTGTGTCTGCTCATGCCCCTAGTCCTTGTTGTCTCTACGAGATCTATGATCATCCCTATCCTAATTTTCATCTTCATCATGATCTCTATTACTTTTGCCATGATCTCAGCCTCTGCTTCTCCTATCAGAGTTGGCGGAGGAAGATGATGAGGATGATGATGAAGGCAAAGAGAAAGGAGAATTAGTATCGAAACAATGCCTACTACCTCTTTTGCTTCAATCCCTATCATGATCACCATGTTTATCTTTCTCCTGGTGCTTGTCAATGTTCTTTCCTTTAGATGAATGGTTGTGGATATCATATTTTGAGACCCCGTAATCTTGAGATTCCTTCTTTCCATCACCAAGGTTGTCCACAGTTGACTACAACTATTGGTTAAGGATCTTCCCATCAATGAGAGGAAGAGAATCTATGTATTGGAAGGCATCCAAAAATAATTCTTCACCTTCTTTTTGTGTTTACAGGAACAAGTGGTTGGAAAACCTTTTACCTTTTGAAGCCTCATATCAACCTTCCATTTACCAATCTTTCTTCTGTTGGGCCTCTATGGGATGATAATCCCAATAAGCATGGTCTTAAACCTCATGCATCACATTAAGTTTGTAAATACTTAACTTGATGAGGTTGTTCAACAACGTTGTGGGAATAGATTGGTCAAGAGGCAACATGATGTTGCCCTCCATGTCCCTCCATCACAGCTACTTGTCCTAATGTAGGATGAAATTCAAATCCAAAGTGTAAGCATCCATATGAGTATAGACAATTTTAAAATGTTAGGGCACTTGTGTCTTTTGGTCATCTTACTTTTGATTGGATTCACTTATGAATTGTGGTGGAGAATCTTCCCTACAAGAAGAAGTCCAATCGGTGATTGCTCAAAAACAATGTGTGTTTAGTATTAATATGATTGTTAATGATTTTGTGTTAAGTGTTCTTTACAATGTCCTTAGATAATTTCATGATCTTTCCTATGCAGCACACTTAGATAACTAAGTCCCTAGCAATGACACCAATGATGACTATCAAGTAGTCCCTACACCCAACCATACAAATCACAAGTGTTGCACTAGCAATTTGATCAAATTCCATGGACTTAGTTCCTAAATGCACTCATGAGCAAAGATAATGACTTACAGATGTGATCGTTGTCTTCTTGGCTTCACTTGTGTAAGTCCAACTATATGGTTAACTGTAAGTCAAGGCACATGATTTATATTTATATTTATATTTTATTTTATTTAAACTAAATGTAAAATAAGAGAATTAATTAAGGATTAACTGCTTAACCATCTAATGTCTCTAGTGTCTTAATCTAGCTATCCTAACATAAGCATCTAAGCCCACTTTTCTTTTGCATCTTAAACTTGCTTTAACACTACTAGGTTACCAAGTGCCTATTACTGTGCGTAACAGGTAGCCACTGCTAGGATTGCCAAGCATTAAGCGATATGTTCAAAGTGGTCATACTTATGTGTTATTATTAAATGGATTAAGTAATCAAGGACATTAATGTAAAAATGCATAAGTAATAAAGTGCACAAAGGGAAACATTAATCTATTCATAAGTGTTATAAGGAGTTCCAAGAATATCATCTTTATTGCTAGCACATCAAAGTATTCAAGTACATTGATGCTTGAATAAGGATACGTACCATCCTTGAAGTCCTACTACGTGCACTTAGAAAATATTCTAACTCTGGGCTAAGAAAACTACAAGACTTTAGTTATGCTATGGAGTTAACATGCCATAAATGTAGTGGATGTGTGCATTTATATAGGCAAAGACAGACACTATGCCCATGCATCTACATTGACACATATAACCATGCATTGACAATGATGTGTCAATGAGGTTGCACACACATCAAGTGATTCATCAATGCTAGAAAATGGTTGAGTATAAAATGTTTTAAAATTAACTAAGTATAGAATGCAATTTATAAGAAGGAATAAATTCTAAATATGGAGTATGAGTCAATGAACATAGAATAATAAAAATAGGACTCCATGATATGGAATAAATTTTTTAGATTCTTTTCCAAATAATAAAATGCTTTATTGATTATTTACAAAGGGTTCATCTCATATGCAAGGCCAAACTACAAGTGATAGGTAAAAAACCTAAGTGTAATGAAATTGATAAAAAAAGATCAAATCATAAATAAATTATGGATTTGGAGAGTGAAATTAAATATTTAAAAGGTCAGAATATGAATGGGGAAGTTTTAGGCACAATCCAAAGTCAATTCCAAGACAAAACAAGGCCATTTTAGCCAAGGGTCCTATCACTAATCTTGGAGTTAAAAAAAATTCTGACTTTGGAAAGTGCTATGGAAGCCCAAAAATTCTATCTCTAGAAGTAATCATAAAGATGAAGAAGATGTCTATGGAGCACACAAGCAATGCAATGGTGAAAGAAGCTCATGTTCTTGATCTCATAAAATCTAATAAATGCTCTCAAGTATCAAGAAATTGGCCTCAAATTTGTGTTTTGAGCTTGTACTTATATGTTTGGAGTTGCCAAATTTAACTTGGGTTGCTAAAATTAAACTCAAAGTTAAGTTTAACTTGTCACTAAGTTTGAAAATAGCAAGTTTGATCTTTAGTTTCAACAAACTTGGCAACCCATCAAGGTAACATTGATGCTAATGTAGTGTCAACGTAAATGTCACCAACACTTGATCATATTTTTGTGAATTTTTCAAAATGCCAAAAATGAATTTTTAGAGTTTTGTTTGACCTTCAAACTAATGCTAAGAGATGTTAAGAAATTTGGGAGATGAGCAAATAGCATCAAATGCTAAGCTTGATCATGTTGCACAAAGATTGAAAGTGTAAAGGATGTTGAAGCAATGTTAGCATCAACCATACTTCAACAAAATTTTTAATTTGTTTTTCAAAGTCATAGTTTCAAGCTACTAAGGGCTTGTTTTGCCTCTAGATTAACACTAAAAGTTGCTAAAATGATGTCAAGAGATTTGTGAGACTGAGACAAGATGTTAGTAACTGATGGTAGTAGCATCAAAAGCATCGACACTAATGCAAGGTCAACGTTAGTCATGATACCTAGAAAATTTTATGATACCTTTTCAATTTTTACTATATGACCTCCAAGGAATCTGAACTAGTAAAATGAGTTAGGGTGATGTCAAGACAATGTTGGGGGATGCGAGAAGCCTAGAAATGGGCTAAAATGCCAATTAAAGAGGTCGACAATATCATTTTATAAGTTTTAAAAATGATAAATCTCAAACTTAGCAAACTTTTGAAATGCTTGGACTAAGTTGGATTTTGGAGCTTACAGGGACCTTGTTTGAGTCCTGGACTATCGTCAAAGGCTGTCACGGCAAAGGTGAGGGATCTTAGAAGCTTACCAATGTAGGCTATCATTGCTAACCAGGGTCTCGTTGGTGCTAACACTAACATAGCATTAATGTCAACCCCTTGAGTTAGAAGAAATTTTTATAGTTTTTTCTACTAAAAATTGTAACTTTGAAAAGGCTAAAATTGACACTTGAATGAGTCAAAATGATAATTTTAAAGCGCCAAAAGACCCATAAACACGGATTGTTATGAATTTAGTGTATGAGATCATTCAAAGTCAAGATGTGTTCTAATCTTGTCAAGTTTCATACTTAACCAAAAATGTTCATTTTCCAAGTTTAAAAAAACTTGCTAAAAAGTGCTAATTTCAAGAGCTTGGAGTGCTGAAACTACTATTGATAAGTCATCCTAGCCCTAGGAAGTCATTACACACATGAGAGATCAATTTTGAAAAAATTCAAAGGTCCTAGTAATAGTGATCCTAGTGCTTAACATTGATGCAACATTAGCAATAGCAACACTTAGAAAAAAATTTACACTTTTTCCAGGATTTTTTTAAAGTTATCAGAATTCACATAAAAAAGTTGGGATATGATGTTGAATGATCCCCAAAGGTCTCTGAAAGCCACAAATATGTCTTGAAATGTTTCTTTTAAGAAATTTCATGTTATGGTGTTGAAGGAAACCCAATTTGACATCCTGTCACCTCCAACACTTCAAAAACTTTTTATTTTAGAGTTTTTTTGGAATCATGAAAAATTGAGTTCATAAGCTAGATTATGAATCAAAAGGGTCCCCAAAGATCTTTGAAAGTTATAAATTTACCTTGTGATGATGCAATTAGAGGATTGGATGCTCAAATCCCCATGAAATAATGTTGGAACCACACTCAACATCAATTCCAAATGAACTAAAAAATTAGATATAACAACTCAAAACCATTAGACTAACTTGTGAGGTGTATTATGTAATCTTAATGTGCACACATGTTCTTGTGTTCATTAAGACATATTCCATCTTAGGCATATTATAGAGTACTTGATGATTTTAGAGAACTAAGAATATATCATGCAATACTCTCTTAGATAGTATTCTTACACTTGGTATTACGGCTAATGTTTTGGATCAAGAAGATGACCCATTCAAAGTTTATGCAAAGGAAGTTGAATGTGGCAAAGTTGGTTGTGGTGAAATATGGGAGAAACAAATTTTACTCTACCAGTTGATCCTTGTGACAATGTAGAGGTGGCCTTTGTATACACTAAGATAGAAATAATATGTTAGATCAATGTTTCTTGTTGTAATGCCATGTTGCTATATGTATGGATCTTTTTCTTTTCATTAATGCTATGGAAAAGTCCTTAGCTTGAAGTGCCTTAAGAACTCAATACTTTGATGTTGCATTGTGACAATGTTATATTTTTATATAGGGGACCAATAGTGGATTTTCATTTGATGGTATCTTAATGGAACTATTTGTGATTTGTAAAGAAAAAATAATGGGATTTTTTGTGATTTGTAAAGAAAAAATTAATACTCTTCCAAATTTTTATATTCATAATGTATCAAAATTAAGAAAGGCTTATCAATAGCATTCTGATACTTGATTGGAATAGTAGCTAAGACATAGTGATCTTCTACATCTAGTTTATTAGATCTAATGTAGTGTAATTAAATTTATTATTTACCATTATTATGCATGAATTAACAAAGGAAGTACAAGATGAAATCCCTTATTGTATATTATTTGTAGATGATATTGTATTGGTGAATATAGTTTGAGAAAATATTGCTTCTAAAATAGAGAAGTGAAGACATGCTCTAGAATCAAAAGACTTAAAAATTAGCAAAAGTAAATAGATTATATGAAATGAAATTTAATAATAACATAAAGAATGGTAAAATAAAAGTAACGATTCAAGGCCAAAAATCCCTCACTACAACTAGTTCTGCTACCTAGAATCAAATCTCCAATTAAATGGTGAAATTGGTAAATATATTAGAAATAGAATTAAGGTAAGATGGTTAAAATGAAGACAGGATAGTGGTGTTTTATGTGATAAAATAATAAAAATAAAACTAAAAGAGAAATTTTACAAGACAACAATAGAGTCTGCTATCTTATATGGGGTTGAATATTAGGCATTATAACAAAGGCATGAACAAAAAATAAGTATGGTAGAAATGTGAATGCTTAGATAGATGATGAATATTACTAGAAGAGATAAAATACACAATACAAATATTAAATAAAGACTTGAAGTGACTTCTATTTCAAATAAACTCTAAGAATGGTAGCCTAGATGGTTTGGACATATGCAAAGAAGCTCAAATAATAAGCCTATAAAAAAGGTTACAACATTATTATTCTAGGAAAGCCATTGAAAGGAAGATTAAAAAGATATGAGAAAAAAATTGAATATAATTTAAATAAACTACAAGTAAATAGAAAACAAGTTTTTCATAAAGGTAAATGGCAAAAAAAATTCATGTTTTGAATCCTATTTTGTTAGGACAAGGCTAGGATGATTATGAAGTAAGGTCTCAAAATTGAAGGGAGTGTCTCCATATCATTATCCCTATGTAGTAGTAACAAAGTTTTGGTATCTTTATCTAATTTTTTCTAATTAATATTTTGATGTGGATTTTCATACAATGGTATAAAATGTGAATAGTGATCCAATCGTGTATGAAATAATGTGGAGCGAGACTAATAGCTTTTTAATGTTCAAATAAAGAAACATTTACGCGTTCTATTAGGATGATTATAGTTAAAGAATAGTGGAAAAAGTAAGAGCACTTTTTAACTGGTCATTTCGGTCATAAGTGAATAATGGCTTTGGTGAATAAGTTATCTAACCATGTCATCTTCATTTCTTGTCCAACATACTGTATGGTTAAGGATGTGGCAATATTACTTTCACCCATGTGGCCAGGCACATTAAATTACCTATAAAAATTGTGTCAAATTAATTCTTATTTTAGGAAAAAATTTTGGCAAATATTGTTTTAGATATTGTATACTTTGTTAGTTATAATTAAGAACAAGAAGTAAAAATTTTGGGATCCATGCAATACATATTATAAAGTATGGCATTTTTGATGAAAGATGGTGATAGAAATCCTAAGGTAGATTTATCTTACAAATCATATTATCTTTGAGTGGGGAACATAAATTTCTATTTTGACTATAAGCATGAGGAAAAAATTTATATCATGATTCAATGCATGAAGCAATAATTTCTATCATGAATTTGAGTAGGGAGCATAAATTTCTAATGTGGCTTTAAGTAGGAAGCATAAATTTATATCATAACTTCAAGTAGGAATCACAAATTCCTATCATAACTCTAAGTAGGAAGCACAAATTTCTACAGTGACTCTAAGTAGGGAGCACAATTTTCATAAAGATTAAATAAATGCCTTCAAATTTCTATACATTTGTATCACTATAATGGGTAGAACAATCGCTTACACTTTAAGTGAGTGATGAGTGGCGAGATACCCCCTACACTCAACCATACGAATACAAGCGTAGCATGTGCGATCTGGTCGAACTCCGNGCTAATCGTTGCTGGGATCACCACGTGTAACGCACATGCTCGAAGTGGTCGTACTAAGGCACTTAACTAGGAGGAAAGGGTTGAGAGAATCTAATCTAGCCTAAGTGTGATGAGCATCCATTCCTTAATTATCGTCTATAGATGTGAGATGATTGGACAACATCCCTTAGGATGGTCATAGTGGCAGATCTCACATCCACCTTCATCATCTGTGTCTGAATCCACAACTTCATCAAAGATAGTAATTTTTCCCTTACCCTTGTTATGTACAAGGCCTAAATCTCTCCACTTTGTCTTATCTTTTTCACTACTTTGTTCCACCTTAGACTCTTCTACAATTTTCAAGACAGTTTCAAGTCTGGAGTCTAAGGAATCCCACAATTGATCCATCTTAGTTGATACTTCTGTTGTTAATTTTTGAATCGACAAGGTTTTTCTGTTCACCAAGTCTTTGAGTGGTGACTCATCCTCTTCATCACAAAATTTCACTCCCTTTTTCCGAAGGGAGGGATCACGGTTTTATTCTTCCACACTCTTTCTTTTTCGTAGTTCACCTTCTTCTTTTGCTACTTGTTCCAACAAGCAATGAACATCATGGGCTCTAAGTTTTGATAGTCTCCCTTGGGCATAAGTCCCAAGGGTTCTTCTAGTTTCATGCCTTAGCCCATCCACGATGTGGTGAAGTTGATCCCGTTGTGTGTAACCATGGCCTGGGCAATGATGTAACAATGTGTAGTAGTGGGCCATGGCAGCATCCAAGGGTTCATGAGTTCCTTGCTTCCAGCCTTGGATCTACTTACGCAAATTAGACACTCTGGAGTACATTTGATATTTATCATTGAAGAGTTCTAACATCGTACTCCACCTCTTGATGGTTTCTGGTTCTAAGGACCAGTACCAACTCTCTGCTTCCTTAGTGAGTGTCCTGGGAAACAACTTAATTTTTTGCCACTCATTCTCTATATTTTGCAAGGCGCAGGCATCGTGGAACACCTGTAAATGATGTTGTGAATCAGCATTGTATCCCCCTTCAAATCGTGGGATGTTGTTCATGTCTAAGCGTTTGATCTGACTATATTTTAAATGCCTTGTGGGAATTCTTACAGCCTCTGTTATGTCAAGTATACTTTGGGTTGCAAGTAGGGGTTCATCATGATCATCTCTTTCATGATGCCTATGATGTCTTTGTTGTTCCCTACTTTGCCTTCGTTCATGCCCTTGTCCTCTCTCTCGACTCTCTCGTCAAAGTCTCTCATTTTTCTTACCTTTATCCTCTCTGTTATGCTCGTGCTGGTTGTCCCCAGATGTGGAAGGAGAGGGTGAGTGATGAGATGAAGGAGAAGAAGAAGGGGAACCATCATCATGGCGATGCTTCTTACCTTCTCTTCAGCTGCTACGGCCCCAATCGTGGTGACAATCTAAGTTCTCATCCTTGTCTTTTGTTGTTGTTCCCTCTATGAATAGTTGGTGTTCATGGGGATCAGAACCAGTGATATGTATCGTTGAGCATAGGTTCTGATACCCCACCTCCTCACCATCATTAGGAGGGGAAACATCTTTTGATAGCGAACCCATTATGAGTGGTTCACCATCTTCAATTTTGCTAAGGATGTGCAGGACCTCTTTGCCCTTCAACAATGTATGTTGGCTCTTCTGCCTTGAGTCCTTCATACGTTGTATAGTTGTGGGATGGTAATCCCTCATGTCAAAATCACCCATAACATATTCAGCATAAAATTCTGTCATGCCAATCTGTGCCAAAGCACGGAGAAGCATGTTAGGGACTGCCCGATCTGGGGGTAACACTATGTTACCATGCAAATCTCTCCAGCGCATCTGTTCATCTTGATGGAAGATAAAAGTAAAATTGGGAATATACTCATTGGGATGAGTATATTCCACCCTATATTGTTGAGGAACTGGCTGATTTAGGTTATGTGTTTTTGATTGCCGACTATTCTTTGTATGGCCCTTAGGTGGTGAGTTTCTCTTATGAGAAGAATAAGAAGACATAGTGTCTTATTGGTGTGCTAATTACCATTATATAATTTTTTATCTTGATTAACTTGAAGGTTCGTTTAGGCTCCCAACGATGTGAGTGAT
>MNCI01033300.1:164130-175374 GCA_015680685.1 Gnetum montanum
GAATCTAATCTAGCCTAAGTGCAATGAGCATCCATTCCTTTATTATCCGTACACATCCTTAAATGCTTGTAATCAAGTCGTACTCATTCCGCATTACTAGGAGATAAGGGTGAGAGAGAAAGCAATAAATAACATTAAATAAAATCCTATTCCATGCACTGCAAGGTTTATCCAAGAAGTTCATCTTTATTTTCGACACAACTTGTGTTCAGGTACAATGTTGCTCAAATAAAGATCCGTTCACTTTAGAACTCCTACTACGGGCACATGGAAAATATTCTATCTCTGGAGTGATCAATTTGCCAGAGTTTCCCTACTTCTAGCCTAGGATGAGAAAACAAGGGAGAGCCACCTCTTATTTATAGATATGACGGTGCATCGCGATATCGCGTACACGATATCGTAGGGGACGACGCGATATCGCAACCCATGCGATATCGCGTCTTATCAGTGAGTATACCTATTTTCTACGTAAAAAGGTTGATACAACTTGTATGAAAAAATGAAATTCTTTTCTTCCTTAATATCATTTGCATGAGTATCTCTAAATCACTATTAAAGGTCAAGTTAAGTTTAACTTATATGTTTTATGGTTATAAATCCTAGTTATTGAACCTTCTTATCTATAATTTTTGAATCATGTTTGTTTAATAGCCTCAACTTCCATTTTATTTTCATGTTTGTGAAGTGTATGGATAATGATTTACTCTTTGAGGATATTGCTTCTTTTAAGTAGGGGAGATTTTAGAGAGCATGCCTTGTAGGTAGTTTGAAGGTAACTTTCCTTTCGAAACAAAGACTAAAAGAAGTATGAAGATTCACCCAAGTTTTATTATAACTTAACAACCATTCACTCTTTTGGAACTACATAGCCTTAATCCTCTATACTTGTAACACATGAGTATGTAGGTAGCCTAAGCTTTGGCTTTTGAAGTAAGCATCTCCTTACTCTTTGAAAAAGAAGCTTAGGACTAGGAGCATGTTTTTAGAGTTACCTAGGCATGTATCCTAGTTTGAAGCATATTGCTAGTGAGTCTCATCTTGTACTGGTTGCTTCCTTTCAATGATAGAATTATTTCTACCTTTAGCTTATGGCTTGTGTATGTGTTATCCATCAAGATGTGTGTAGCTATTTTGAGAATTATTGTGATCTATACACTAGTGTTCTTTATGATCTTTTTTGTATGTAGGCATCTTAATGCTTCCATCACTTATATTATTATCTGTGGTGTTCTTCTAACCATTGGACTAAAGTACAACATGTGTGTTATGTACTCTTAATATGCTTGCACATTCTTATCTTCATTAAGTCATAGTCCATTTTGAGTTTGCTTTGTAGTACTCAGTGATTTTTTAGCCTTAAGATGATGTTGTGCACCACTCTCAAAGGCAATGTCATTACAATTAATGTCACAACCTAAAATTTTCATATTTTTAATTATTTAATTTAATACGTATATTTAATTTGTTAAGGTTGTCAAATGTGTTTATTAACTAAATTTTATAAACTAAACAATAGAATTATATAATTTTAGTTACTGTTGTTGTTGTTGTTGTCCTACATAAGTGAATAAAATCTACTTGCTAAAGTATTTTGTTAAAGTTTTATATCTTTTATTTTTACTACTATTGGAGCTTAATCATAGATTTTCTATATATTTTATGGTTAAATATTAAAATACAGTTACCCCTGGAAGTTTTTGTTCCTACCAATTATCATGCCTTTGCAAGTATTTTACTATACCTATTTTATTCTGTATGCATATTTAGTCATACATTTTTTATTCTTTATTATGTTAACATGATTATATAATACTCTATTCATAGAGGATTTTGGATTCTAATTGATAGTGATCCCACTACTTTTGGACCAATGGGATTATATCATACAAAGCATAATGTGATCGAGTTATAATCTTTCAAGATAATATTGAGTGAATTGCCAAGAACACTCATGTCTATCATTGTGTTTAATAAATATAAAAGAAATTATAATATATATGATATAAGGGAAAGCCCAGTTTCCACAGTGAGGAACAAAGAAAATATTTATAATTTTGTGTCTTAGAATTTTCATGGACTTTATAAGTATAAGAAACAAAATAAATATAAACACACATGCATCACAATCCCTCTTGGGGGCAAGTGCAACACCACATACACAAAAAGTAACAAAACAACTCTTAGTTACAACCTCAATGGCCCAACACCATGTTGTGTAGTTGTGACCTCCTTGGATAAGGAACAAATTGTTGTAGCTCAATCAAATAGAAATTAAATATAAAAAATATATATTTTTAGTATCTTAATGTTTTAAAGCATCAAAAGTATATATCAAAGGAAAAACCATGAGCTTTATTTACTATGCAAATACCAGATTCCGACCAAATAGTTCCAAGCTATGTAAGTAAGGTAGCACTTTGATAGAGTCTAGCCACACTTGTAAAAGCAATGACTCATAATACACAAATAACAAGGAAAGGAATCAACTTACACAAGGGGGGAAGAGCTCTTCACACAAATTAAATGCTAAAAGCCAAATGAAAATTAATGCAATGCATAAGATGTGTAAGAGCTCATCTTGGGTATTTATAGTTTTTATGTGCAAATGAAGGAGATTCATCAATGCCTAGATATTAACAAAGGCTTATCAATGCAACCCGAGCTAATCCCAATTACACAAAAGGAAAATAAGGCTAAACTAGACCTATTAATGATCCTCTGCTAAAAGGGGGATGCCCTAATGCAAGGTAGTCAATGCATCCTTCCTAAACTCAAGAAAGCATGTCAAAAGAACCAAAGGACATCCAAATAAAGACAAAATCATCCTAAGAAGCTTGGAATCATGCACATGACCTCAAAGTATGACATAGATGGCTAGGGTGAAGCTCAGAAGACCAAGAACTTTGACTAAACACACTAGACTATAAACATAGTGCAAGTGAAACACTTTCGAATCCAAGACTTACAATCAACATACAAATTACCACTAGACATCTCATTTATACCCCTACCCAGAGCATACCCCTTGTCATATTTTATCATCAAAATAGAATTCTAAGTTCATTTTTAATTTAAATATTATATAAATCAAATTTGTTAAGAAAGTACCTTAAGATAAAATCCCACATAAAATATGACTTTACCAATGTGTCTTAGATGTTCAAAAATGCTAGATTTGATCCATGGTTTACTAAAATCAAAGTTATGATTCTTAAGACATCACATTTTTAGTTTGTTAAAAATCCCATCAAAGTTTTTGCACTTAAATTATATAGCTATGAGGAGTAATGCTTAAATATAATTTTGATATATGAATGTGTAAGACCCTTGATAAGGATCTTGTAAGTTCAAAAAAAATTTGATTTGTTCTCTGTATGTGCTTATTATGATTGTCTAAACCTTAGAAGTATTAGTTGGAATGGGAAATAAGAAATATACTTATGAAAATATTTATAAATAAAATAATCATATAAAATAAAGTAAAGGTAGTTAACAAAAGTAAGTTTTAAAAAGTTACATGAACAAAATGTGTTTTACTAAAGAAAAAGGAAAAACTATATATGTAAGTTAAACACATAACATAAGTTCTATTCATCCATCATCTTCATCTTTTTCCCATCTGTGTATTGGCTTTTTCTATTTTTACAAAATAGAAATCATTTTCAGTTTTGTTTCTATATAGAAATCATTTTCCACTTAATTTCTTCATTTTAAAGTTATTTTTAGCCTAGTCTCTTATGTTTTAACTTGTTTCTTTCATTTATACATGCATACCAAGCCCATGTGTCATGCTACATGTAATTCATCTACTTATAAATAGATTTGCAGTTTGGTGCCTCTCGTTTTGGTTCATAAAAGGTTTCTGGTGCATAGGTTTGGAATAAACTAAAAGTATATTGCGAGCATTTTGGATATGAATGGAAGTTAATAAAATGATTTTGAAAGGCCCTACAACACTAGAAGGAAGTTTATTTCTTTTCTTTTCCATGTAGCAGCTCTATTTTATTATGGATTTGATATTCTTTATTTCTACTTCTTGGTTCCCCATTATTCTCCTATGATTTTTATTAATATGTTCAATGTGCTTAATTTTTGTTAATTTGGTCTTGTTTTATATGAAATTGGTATTATCATTTTATCTAAAATTTTTCTATCTTTTTGAAATTTATAAAATATGTGGAGACCTTGCCAACTTGCTTCGCAAATATTTTATGATTATTTTGGCTTAGTTGTTAATTTGGATTTTGAATATAATATAATATAATAATATATAATGTAATCGGATTTGCTCAATTGGTAGTGGTAGCTATGACTCTTTTAGATGTCCTTGTTTGCATGTAGTAGTGGAATCTTCCTTAGTTGGACTCACCCTAGAGGGATAATGGCTTGGATGAATTTTTTTACCTTGGATTTTGATTTGTAAGTTTATGTGACATTGGGAAACTAGCCAAGACCATGGCACTGAGTAGTTGAGCATAGTGATATGTAGTGAAACATAATCAAGATTTATCATTTTAACGATGCACATGCCTTGTCCATTAAGGATGTTAGTAGTAAGGCTAATGAGCGATAGAGTAACCCTATACTAAACCATATGAATCATAAGTGTTCACACACAATCCAATCAAATTTCATGGATGGAAACTAGTTGGATGCCTTAGATAGTCAAGTGCTAAGGCATTGATCATTATCTTCCCGATCACACTTGTGTGGGCTCAAGTATTATGATTAAGTATAACTAAGACATACAATTAGATTTATTTAATATTAAAATAATAAATATATCAAAAAATAAAATTTAAATCTAATTATCTTAAGTATAAGAAATAAATTTAATCTAGCCTAAAGATAAAGTATTTATTCCTAACTTTCCATATTTATCCTAAACTTATGTTAACATTGTTGGGTTACCAAGTGATTCACTGCTATGATTATCTACCATTAGTATGCTTATGCTAACAATCAGTCATACCCATGTGAATTTACTAAGTGTGATGAGATAAAATATTTAACTAGTTGCATAAAAAGTAAAAAAACAACTAGAGTAAATTGCAAGAAAGTAAATTAAAGTGTTAGACCAAGTGTTGCAATGAATAGTAAAAATCTTGATTTCATCTCCATCATGCAAGTGTATCCAAGTATAACACTCACATAAATAAAACTCCATAAAATTTGTTCAATTCAGGTTGTGGGTACTTAGTGGAAGATTTATAACTTTTATAGAAAAAATTACAAGAGTTTGGCTAGCTACTTCACCAAATGGTGTTATAAATGTGATGGGTATGTGCATTTATATAGGTATTTATGAGGTTATATTAACATTGATATGTTGATTTCACTAACTAAAATAGGATTCATCACACCTCCATAATTGGCTAAAAACTTCTTCTCAAGTCAACATAGTTGGAATCAAGTTGTTCACAAAATTGAAAAAGTATGAGATTGACTAGGTATCTACTAAAAGAGTCAAGTGTCATATTACAAAACTCAATTGAATGATTATAACTTGATACTTTAAACTAGACACATTACCAAAATTTTCCTAATCTTGATAGGCACAAAAATTGTATCAAGGCATATGCCTTAAGTAGTGTCAACAGGTGGTGGCTATTGTAGCTTCTCATATCTTGGTTGTGGTTGTGGCTATCCTATTGCTACTACTACTACTTATGATAGCTAAAATGCATCCATAAGTGCTTTCATATTATTATTCTTACTTTTAGGATCATTGATTATTTAGGGATCATTGCTTAGAGTTATTGGTGTTGCTACTTCCTAAGGGCAAGACAAAGCATGAAATATCTTCTTGGCATTAATGAATAGATAGCAAATTATTTGCATTCATTATGAAACACCCTAACTCTAGTTTTTAGCTCCTAATGATCTATCATTCTCTTGGCTAGGTTCCCTATAATTGATTATTGATTCTCAAACTTAGCTTTGAAAGCCTCAAGCTCTATGTTAGTAATTTTTAATTTGTTTTATCTCTTTGCAAAGCTTAAACTCATATTTGTACAATAAGTATGGGCTAGACACCTACTTCTCTAATGCTAATCAAAGTTTCCTAGTAGTGATCATTACTAGATTTGTGTATCAGAGATTAATGAGTTTGATGTACTTCATCATCTCCTTGATTTTCAATCTCATGTAGATTTCCACTTAAATATAAGCATTCAATCCATTCAAGGTGGATTATCATGTATTGCATTGTTGCTTGAGTTGTTGAAGGATGTCTTTCATTTTGGCCTAGGCAAGTTGAATTGCCTTTTTATTCACTTTTTTTAGCATGTCGACTATGTTCCTGTAGTGAATTTTAACCTTTCATATTTTAGGACTTTATTCTTCTAGATGGTAATTTCAATGAATGACTTCTACTAGACTATATGCATCTTCTCCATCGAGAGATATCTATTCTTGATTATGAATCTTCTAATGTCCTAGTTTACCTAGGCTAATTACTCTTGCTAGTACTTAAGTTAGTCTTCTAACTACTCTTTTTTATTCTCTATCTTAAGTTATCTTTTGGTCTTCTTGGTGAGTTTTTTATTCTCCTAATGCACCTAAATATGATCATTATTAGTGCTATAAAACATTATCTTTAATAAGGTTGCATCCCATATGCCCTTTCCTTTTTCTTCTTTGACCTTCTTCATTTTGTCCTAAAGCTTCTTGTAGGTTTCATTTCTAGCTAGCTTTGGTTGAAGAACTACCACATTAGATAAGTAGGTTATAAGTTGCATAACTTCTATTGAGTGTAATTAGTAGTTTCCTATAGTTGTATTTTGGTGACTAAAAGCTTGCCCCTTATTTCCAGAAGTATATATTAAGTTATAGTAATGTCTTCTAAGATATCAAATATCTCTTACATCAATTACCTAAATCCAAATAATCTTTTCAACACTATTTATGTTACACTACTAGCATACCCCTTGATCTAGTTCTTATAGACATTTGGATATATGCCATTATAGCAAAATCAAGTACAGGTATTGCAAGAACCTTGAGTGCTTCTCCAAATCAGTTCACCACCATCTCAACTGCTATCTCTTACTCTTTGTATGGCATGATGACTAGAATTATGCTTTTTCCTTCTTTGAATACTATTAAGAAGGTTGCAATATTGCCTGGAATTTATGGTACTCATTCTATAAGTATGAATATTGAAACTTCTCTAATGACAAGATTAGCATAAACACTAGTCTAACTTTTTCATGCTAAGAAAAAATTGGCTAGATCATCCTATGGCTAGTTCACTGTCCTTGGAACCCAACTAGTAAAAATTGTGGGCCAAAGCAAGGAATTCTACAACTACTTTTTAACATCCTATGATGTGAATTTTAAGAATCATCCAAAGTTCAATTCTTGGAGAACTAAACTTTGGATCTTCTTACTTTAAATCCTTTCTAGTAGACCTCTGTGAGAGTGATCTCCAAGATTAACCTTGGTCTAGGTACTTTTTCTTATCTAGATTACCCTATCTCAATGGTTAGAATCTAGTTGATAGACTCCACTTTTGGTTCCTCCTAGAGAGCTCTAGTTGCATTTGTTACCTTGGCAACTTATTCTAGTTGCTCTTGATGCTTTTGTTCTTGATTTGACCCAACTTGAAATTTTTCATTTTAATTTTTACCCTATTTTTGCAAATTTTAAAATAAATAGGAAGTCAAATGAAAGTCATAGAAATGATCTAGACATGAGGTAGTGTGGTGAGACTCAACTGAATGTTCATAAGGTTACAGAAGCGTAGACATCGTGAATAAGGATTATGACATGATGTTGATGTGAAGATGAACTAAAAATGATGATGCATTGAACTTTAGAGTTGTAGCTTAATGTTTGGAGCATGTAGACATGGTGTATAGACTTGATGTTCAAAAGTTATACAAGTGGATCCTCCCCAAAGTAGGCTCCAATCCTTTATACCCTTATATAATCACCTCACAATATCTCCTTAGGCACATTGGAGATTAAATGTTGATTAAGTCTATATGTCATACACACACAATTATTATCTTTAGAATACTACACTAAACAAAACAAAACCATTAAGGAAACAATCAAATATAGCAATGAGGTAAACAATGGAATAAGAATGAACTGCAGAGATTAGCATTTGAGTTTCCTTATCATGTCCATGATAGATTCTTATGTCAAATATGATTAAAATGATCATTATAACTATCTGTCTAGGTTTTAGACCAAGTTCATATCTTTACTAGTGACTGCAAGGATTGAAAGCATTAATATAGAGATAATTTAAGAAATAAAAAAGAATCAAAATAACCTAACATCAGACTCCATGATGGAGCATAAAGAATGCATAGAAATGAGGACTTAGTCCATGCCCCCAACCAAATTGTGGTAAGTAGTGAGGCACTGCATTTCCATTCACATTAGTTCATATTTATACATAAAGTGATGTAATAAAATTCCCAAATTAGTTGTTGACTAATCCTTTGATTTTAGAGATTCTTCCTCATCATCATTCATATACATCATATTATTTATAGGATTTCTCTCATAATAGACACATGTTAATATTATCATCCTCTTGCTTTATTATATGCCATATATTTAATGTTGGCATTATCCTCACAATCACCCCTTTAATGACAACATAATACTTGTTATTTAACACACCCCTTTGATGCATGCACTATTCTATTTCATGTCATGCATTTATAATAAGAATTATGCAACTATATTTACCAACTTGGTCTTGAAGCTTTTTGGCTTCTATGTTATCTTCTCAATGAAGTATTGGTGGAGATCTCCTTTCTTGTTTATCGATGGCATCACCATGCTAGCTTTTCCTTTGATATTATTACATGGTGTTGAAGACTTGGTTTGTCTTCCAATTACTCCTCATCTATGTTTGCCAGGAAGATGAGTATGACCTTATTGTGCATGAGCTCAATTGTACAATCTTTAAGGTCAATCTTCTCAATGATGCATCTTCTTGAGAATTGATCTTGCCATCTAAATTGAAGCTACATTCAAGTATAATATCCCTTGTCATATGTTAGGTTACACTTCTTGTAGTCTTGAGGTCATATCTTCAACTTGCTTTGGTTATTGCCTAGGCCTTTTTTCTTCTATCTTATTCTTCTTTTTGGGATAAAATATCTAAAATACATGTTGATGAGTGGCAAGGTACCCCTACACTCAACCATACAAATACGAGTGTTTCATGCACGATCTAGTCGAACTCCAAGGACTAAGTGCTTACGCACCTTAATGGAACACTTAGGGTTAATCAATCATTGTCTTTCCAAACTTACTTGTATTGTCATAGTTGTATGGTTAAGTAAGCTTGAGGTATATGATTTTTATATTTTTTTTTTTCTTTTTATGTCTTAAGGAGAGGAAGAGAGAACTAAGTGACTAACTTACATTAACTATTCATTAACTAGTTTCTAAATGTTCCTAACACCAGTATCTATTCCCACTTGCTGTACACATCCTGAACTAGTGCAACATTGCTGGGATTACCAAACGCTAATTGTTACTAGGTTACCAAGTGCTACACGCATGCTTGAAGCGGTTGTACTGAGTGTATTTAACTAAGGGGGTTGAAGGTTGAAAGAGAGATTAATTAACTAGGAAAGCATTAAACATTCAACAATAATTAATTACTAATTAGCTTAATCTGTATGCTACAAGGTTTATCATAAAGTTCATCTTTATTGCTATACACAAATGTATGCTCAAGTACAAATTGCTTGAATAAAGATCCATTCACTCTATGACTCCTACTGCGGGCACACAGAAATTATTCTAACTCTAGACTAATAAAACTACAAAAGTTTGGCTAAGGGTCTAAATTTAACTCTCTTGAACAAAGGGCATCGCCTCTTATTTATAGAAGATGAGGTAGGATGCGATATCACGTACACAATATCGCGGCTCATCATAACCCCATGACTAAATGAAAACTCATCCTCGAGTTCCTTACAAAATATTGGGAAGGTATGGAATTATTGACTTGAATGAAAACTAATGGTGAATGGGATGACATGTGAATGGATCAATCATTACAATACATGATAATATTAGTGTTCATGACTACAAGAATGAACACTATACACAATTTACATCCAGCCAACTGAGAGAGAAGAGAGAGAGAAAGAGAAGAAGAAGACATGTTGCTGCCAATGCCAAGATTAGACCTTCCATTATCCATCTATAACCATGCCATCAGTCTTGTTCCTTGCATAACTGTTCCAGCACCAGTCCATCCTGAGTGTTTCCTCCAAATCTAGTTCATCGCGGTATGATTGCCATCTGCACACACAACATAGTCACATATGAGCAAGGATAAGTAAATTACAATACTGTTGATACCTTGCCTTGGTGTAAGGTCCATTGGCTGAGTTGTGATATGGCTAATATAGATTCTAGAGAATAACACTGGTGACTACCCGAGGTGTAGGGGTTAGGAAAATTGAAAAAATTGGACCAGGGCCCCCATGACTAAGAGCGATCCTCCAGTAGTGATAAAATGGATAAATATAAGGAATAAGAAAGATGGAGAAAAAGAAACAACGACAACATCGATAAAATGGATGTCAGAGATGGGAATGAACAAAACAAATGTTGATTGCAGCAATGTTTAAGGGAAAGAAGTTAACTAATGCACCAAATAGGAATGTCAGTGGGTCCTCCCCAAAGCAAGCTCATGCCCTTTATGCCCTGACAATCCCACATTCAAAGATTCCGTAGGCTCTGGAAATGTCATTTGGAAGCAAGAGTTAAAGTCTTAACCACAAGAATTTACCAAAAAGAAAATAATGCATCAACCAAAATATAGACTACTGATACGACAGGCAATGAGGTGGAAGATGGAGAAAGAATGATGAGGAGAAGAGAATGGAATGGAATCCCAAGAACAAGGTGGTGTACATCCCCTTGTATATGTATGGTTAATGTAACTGAGTAGATCTCATTCCAAATCTAGCCTCAAATAATCCACATCCAGTGACTTCACATTAATACACTTGGCCAATCCACTTGAAGTAACAAGAATGCTTCCGCCAAAGAGTCACCACCATTCTAAGAAAACGAGAAAGGGGAAAGTAGGAAGTGAGAGAGGGCCTTAGTTAGAGGGAATGTGTTTGTTTAGTTCCATAACCAATGCTTGTAGCCCAAATAATTATTTTGTCTAAGGGGTGTGCTTTGAATTCTCACAGTTTTTGTGTGAGAACCACACCATGCAAAGACTTATTTTTATTGGCTCAGCTT